>BPTQ01000005.1:301422472-301620971 GCA_019973895.1 Chrysanthemum seticuspe
TTTCTGACAATTTTTGAAACTTGGGGGACTGAAACTGCCAATTATGCAAACTTAGCTCATTTTTCATCTGATTTTGAACATTTTGCATCTGAAACATATAAAATGCAATTTTGGAATATTTTCAGTATTTTGATGCATTTCTGAGCATTTTTAAACGTTTTGCAGTTCAGATTTAACCAAAAATGATGAGTATTCACACACTCATCAATCCCCCACACTAAACTATTGCTAGTCCCTAGCAATCTTTTGAGAAAAACTTAATGGATTTGAAACTCTTTACCAAAAGCCATTACTTCTGGAGTAGCCAAATGTTTCAGTTCAAGTAAGAACCATGGTACACCGATAACCATGTGATTTTGAGCAAACCACCAGCTTCCAATGGATTTGATTTGTCTTTACCAGAAGCCGTTTGCTCTGGACTAGCCAACTCTTAGATAAATTATCAATATTATCTTTGGTGAGTCGATTACCAATTATGGTTTTTCCACTGCCTTTACCACAAGCCATAAACTTGCGGGCTAGCCAACTCTTCACTTTTTAGGATATGGTGAGCTGAATACCATACAATTTTGGGCAAATTGCAAGCCGTCAATGGATTTGAGATATCTTTACCAAGATCCGTTTGCTCCTGGATTAGCCAATCCTTTTGTTTTTTAGACAAGGCGGACTGATAACCAATTGAGTAAGTGTAGAACACTTACTCAAAAAAAAATTTTGGCCAAAAACGGGGGAATTGGGTGGTATAATTACATGATAAAATTCGCGAGAATTCCCCCCCACACTAGAAATGAATATTGCCCTCAATATTCAAAGTACCGGCGGTTATGCCGAAACAAAGAACGTAAAAGGGAAATACTACGGCCATTATTTAGAAAGATTTTTTTTTTTTTTTTTTTTTTTTTTTTTTTTGAACTTGCATATATACACAACATGTGGGGCAACCCCCCCCCCCCCACACACTAGGGTGGTAGAAAGATAGAAAGAAGTCAGAAATATGGGTGAAAACCCATATGGCATGCTACTGTTTTTGATTACCGAGTCGCTAGCTTGACTCGATCCCCGCATTCATTGGTTCATGGGGAAAGTTTGTAAGTCCGGGACAACCACAGGGGGAATGTCCTCTCCAAAGTAATGCTTCACTCGATGACCATTCACTTTAAAGTTTGGACCATCGGGTTGAGATAACTCAATGGTACCATAACGATAAACCTTAGCAATGGTAAATGGTCCAGACCAGCGGGATTTTAATTTTCCCGAGAAAATCTTCAATCTTGAATTGAAAAGAAGGACTCGATCACCGACGTTGAAAATGCGGTTTTTGATTTTTGAGTCATGAATCTTCTTTGTCTTTTGTTTATAGATCAAAGAGTTCTCGTAAGCTTGATCACGGAGTTCATTTAATTCATTCATTTGAACTTTCCGATGATCACCAGCTGTCTGAATATCAAAGTTGGCATGTTTCAAGGCCCAGTATGCCTTGTGCTCGAGCTCAACCGGTAGATGACATGCCTTCCCGTACACTAGCTTGTATGGAGTGCACCCGATGGGTGTTTTGTAAGCTGTACGGAAGGCCCAGAGTGCGTCATCTAGCTTATCCGACCAAGAGGCACGGTTTTCACCAACCGTCCTCTCAAGAATTCTTTTTATCCCCCGGTTAGAAACATCCACTTGCCCACTAGTTTGGGGGTGGTACGCAGTAGATAGACGGTGAGTTACACCATACTTTTGCATGACTCTTTCAAATTGGTCATTGCAGAAATGCGTACCACGATAACTGATTATGGCTCGTGGAGTTCCAAACCTAGCAAAGAGAGATTTTAAGAATTTCACAACAACTCGGGCATCATTGGTGGGCAAAGCCTTAGCTTCAACCCATTTTGACAAATAGTCAACGGCCACGAGTATGTATTTGTTACCACGGGAAGAAGGAAATGGCCCCATAAAGTCAATGCCCCATATGTCAAAAATCTCACACACTTGAATGGCGTTTTGCGGCATTTCATTCCTTTGTGAGATATTCCTGTGACGTTGACAAGCGTCACAGGTTTTGACAAATTCATGGGCATCATTATAAATCGTGGGCCAATAGAATCCGGAATCAAACACCTTCTTGGCGGTGTAGTTGGGGCTATGATGTCCCCCAGTAGGTCCAGAATGGCAAGCCTTGAGAATGTCAATAGCTTCCTGACCATACACACATCGCCGGATGACTTGATCCGCACAAATTTTGAACAAGTAGGGGTCGTCCCAGAAATAATGTTTCACATCTTTAAAGAATTTGCTTTTCTGTTGGGACGACATCCCTTTCACCATAAAGTTACCCGCATGGTAATTTGCAAAGTCAGCAAACCATGGGGTAGAAGAGTCTCCACGAAAAGAAACCACATTGAGTGTTTCGAGAGGAAATGTTTCATTTATTTCCTTTTTCTCGAACACATCTTGGTGAGGGTTTTCTAGACAGGAAAGATGATCAGCAGCAAGGTTCTCAGCTCCTTTTTTTATCACGAATAATGATATCAAATTCTTGCAGGAGGAGAACCCAACGGAGCAATCTCGGCTTTGCATCTTGTTTTGCAAAGAGATATTTGAGAGCCGAGTGATCCGTATACACCACGCATTTGGTCAAGATGAGGTATGGCCGAAATTTCTCAAACGCATACACTACAGCTAATACTTCTTTTTCTGTAATGGTGTAATGGGTTTGAGCTTCAGTCATAGTTTTGCTTGCGTAGTGGATAGGCTGAAAATGCTTGGTTTTGCGTTGCCCCAAGACTGCACCGATAGCAAAATCACTTGCATCGCACATGAGCTCGAAGGGTAAATCCCAGTCGGGGGCAACTAGAATAGGTGCTTCCGTAAGCTTTTTCTTTAATGTTTCAAAAGCTTCGATGCACTCAGGAGAAAAGATAAAAGGAGCATCTTTTTCGAGAAGATGGGTCATAGGCCGAGCGATTTTAGAGAAATCTTGAATGAATCTACGATAAAACCCGGCATGACCTAGAAAACTCCTAATACCTTTGACGGTAGTAGGATGAGGCAATTTAGCAATAACATCGACTTTTGCTCTATCTACCTCAATCCCATTCTTGGAAATCTTATGGCCAAGGACTATGCCTTCTTTGACCATAAAGTGGCTCTTCTCCCAATTTAGACAAAGATTGGTGTCTTCACACCTTTTCAGCATCTTATCTAAATGGGAGAGACATGTCTGAAATGAGTCCCCAATGACCGAGAAGTCATCCATAAACACCTCCATAGTTTCCCCGATCATGTCGTGGAAAATTGCCATCATACATCGTTGGGACGTACCAGGAGCATTACATAAGCCAAAAGGCATACGTCTGTAGGCAAATGTCCCGTATGGGCAGGTGAATGTGGTTTTTTCTTGATCTAGCGGATCAATGGGGATCTGAAAGTAACCCGAGAAACCATCAAGGAAACAATAGTATTCGTTCCCTGCTAATCTCTCAAGCATCTGGTCCATGAAGGGTAGAGGAAAATGGTCTTTACGGGTAGCTTCGTTTAACTTGCGATAGTCAATACACACACGCCATCCCGTAACCAATCGAGTTGGAATTAACTCGTTTTCTTCATTCGTGACAACAGTAATGCCTCCGTTTTTAGGAACGCAATGAATGGGGCTAACCCAAGGACTATCAGAGATCGGGTAAATCAAACCGGCATCAAGAAGTTTGAGAACCTCTTGTTTGATAACCTCATGAATCTTAGGATTCACCCTTCTCTGATGTTGGACTGCTGGTTTGAAGTCATCCTCCATTAAGATTTTGTGAGTACAAAACTCAGGGTTGATACCCTTAATATCGGAGAGTTTCCAAGCAATTGCTTGCTTGTGTGACTTCAAGACCTTTATGAGAGCAGTTTTCTCCTCCTCAGTCAAGTCTTTAGCAATTATGACGGGTAATTTATCATCACCCTCCAAAAATGCATACTCGAGATGAGGAGGAAGGTCCTTAAGTTCAACCTCGGGAAATTCTTCAGTAGAAGTTTGTACTGATTTGATTTCCTCAATCATGATTTCTTTCGGAGGGAGTGAAGGTAATGGATCTTCATTAAGCAATTGCTCAAGATAAAGAATATCCCCCTCCGAATCATACACACCATCAATTCCAGGCGGAATTGATTCATCAGTAGCAAGAAATTCATCGATCTCTTCCAGAAGGAAGTCACCTCCCTCAAACGGAGTGAGAGAGGGGGAAGAGTCGACAATGATAGGTTGAGAAGATGTGGTGGAATCTCCACCCACAGAATTATGAAGATAACCAAGAAACTCTTGAGAGTACTCCTCTGAAGCAATATCAATTAAATCGACTCGATTAACTGATTCAGTGTCATAATTTGAGGAGTACCTCGAAGTTTGATCGAGGTTAAAGGTAACAGCTTCATTAACCACACGTAAAGTGATTTCTTGCTCAAATACATCAATAAGAGCACGGCCCGTTCTTAGGAATCCTCGTCCAACAATGAGAGGAACCCGATGATCGGCATCGAAATCAACAACCACAAAATCAGCTGGAAAATGGAACTTTCCTACTTTCACGAATACATCCTCGGCGATGCCAAGAGGACGCGATATAGAACGATCTGCAAGCTCAAGAGTCATGCAGGTAGGAATAAGTTCCGGAAGAGAAAGTTTCTTCCACACTGAATACGGCATCAGATTGATGCTTGCACCAAGATCGGCAAGGGCAAAGCATTCAATCATCCCAGGAAAAACACAAGGAAGAAGAAATTTTCCGGGATCTCCTAGCTTCTCGGGAAGCTTTTTCAACAGAACTGCTGAGCAATTTTCGTTCAAAGGAGTCTTAGCCATTTCAAACAGCTTTTCCTTGTTGCTCAACATGTGTTTGAGAGTAGATGCAAACTTGGGCATCAACATGATGGCATCCGCAAAGCTTATGTCAAAGTGTAGCTCTTGGAAAATTTGAAAGAATTTTTCCATTTGATGACTAGCTTTCTCGCGGAGCTTTTGCTCATGTAAACGTGAGGGGTAAGGAATAGAAGTTTTGGATTTTGGGTTACCAACTGGAGGTTCAAAAACAACTCCAGGTTGGGTTTTGGGTTTCGGGACCACCTGAGGATGGACATTGCTGGTACCTCCGTTATTAGTAGGAAGTTCCTTGTCCTTTGTCGCCTCAGGTTCACTTTCCACTACCTTCGGGAGAGAAGAAGAAGAGGTAGTAGGAATAGCGGGTCCATCATAAGAAGCACCACTTCTGGTTGTGATCGCCTTTGCATCGCCCCTCGGATTAGCGATCGTGTTGCTAGGTAGAGTACCTGAGCCCGAGGGTCGATCATTTAAAGACTTCTTAATGTCAGAAATCTGGCTGACCAACAACCTGTTCATTTCCTCTTGGGATTTCATGAATTGTTTCAACAACTCATCAGATGATGGTCCAGTTGGAACAATGGCTTGAGTTTGCACAGGAAAATGCTGGCCTCTATTGTTAGGATTAGGGCCTTGATTTTGAAAATTTCCTTGGTTATTGCCATGAAAATACCCTGGGTTGAAATTTCCCTGACCTGGGTTTCTATTGAAATTTCCTTGATGTTGGAAATTTTGATTTTGATTTGTAAAACCGTTGTTTGGACTGAAATTACCTTGGCTTTGAAAACCTTGGTTTGGTCTATTTTGATTTTGATTACGGTTTTGATTGAAACCGGGAGGTCCAGGGTAGTGGTTAGGACGGTGGTTCGGGTCTACAGGAGCACGATATTGGTTGCCTCCTTGATTAGAGATCCCGCCCACAGCATTAGCTTCAAAAGGGTTACCATCGGTGGCCATACAATTATAATAAGCATGGGGGCCACCACAGGTAACACAGACTTCCACTTTCTTAACTTCAGCAGGAGGTGAAGTTTGTGGAAAAGAGACTTTCTTTTGGTTGGAAAGAACCAAAGCTTGAATGGCTTCCGTGAGTTTGTCAATCTTAGCATCGGTGCTAGATTGACTCACGGGCGATGAAGAAGAAGGACCAACACTGACTTGGGAAACAACCGGCTTGCTTCGTGCAGTGCGGACTTTAGACTTGTTTTCAATGATCGCTAAAGCTTCTTTGACAGTTTTGCTCAAGAAATTTCCTCCCGCGGAGGAATTGAGAGAATCTTGATCAGATTGACTCACTCCATTATAGAAAGTATCGAGTTGCATCAACTCGGAGAAACCATGGTGAGGACATTTGCGAAGCAATTCCTTAAAACGATCCCACGATTCACTGAAGGATTCATCAAACTTTTGAGTGAACTTAATGATTTCATTTTTAAGACCCGTGGTTTTGGAAGGTGGATAGAATTCATTCACAAATTTCTTCACCAGATCTTCCCATGTCTCAATTGATTGAGGGGGTTGTTTTTCAAGCCAAATCCGGGCTTGCCCCTCAAGAGAAAATGGGAACAGAAGAAGCTTAACAGCATCAGTAGGGACATTCTTGTATTTGATGGTAGATGCAATCTTGTTAAACCATCGAATATGAGCATGAGGATCATCCCGCTCAAAACCATAGAACTGATTTGAGGTTACAAGATTCAGTAACCCGGTCTTGAGTTCAAAATTTTCAGCCACGATGGCTGGTACAACAATAGCATCTCCATACCCGTCGATGGGTGCCTGGAGAAGCTCACACATAGGGCGTTCTTCCGCCATGATAACGGAAGTAGTGTGAGCAGTCCGGATCTCAGATCCGACTGATGGAGCAGAAAGTCTACGGACACGCCTTCTTGGAATCTTGATAAGCTCACGAAATGGGCTCACAGATCTAGAAGAGCGAGTGCGCATACACTAGAGTTAACTCTAAGGAACCTCAGAGTTAAGGAGAGAAATGGGAATTATGAAGACGTTTTATAAAAATGGGGTGAGAAGAATCTTTATGGGTTTTCTGGTTCTGACAAGTATATATAACAACAAAATCAATTAAAACAAAATCGAGGCAAAACAACAGTGAACTTAACCAATAATCACAAGATGAATGGCTTCTTTGAAAAAGGTACACCAATCACAAGGACACAAAGGCAAGTTTTAAATCTTTGGTTCGGGAACTTATTATGGTCGCACCCCCAGTTACGTAGTGCACTGCCTTAGTTTGCGGTGGTAATCTTTTATGTTGTTATTTATTAAAGAAAACGACAAATCTTTTTGTATTTTTATATTTGATACATATATAGAAACAAAAGGAAAATATTTTTGTGTTTTATACGTTTTTAGCTGTTTTTGGGTTTTTGGATTTTTTATAAGAAAATATGGATATATATATAGATAGATATGGATGATATAAACAAAGAGTGAATATTCAAACTACTAATCTGCTAAACGGAAGATAGATCAGCACAGCTCCCCGGCAGCGGCGCAAAAAATTTGATCCGTGCTGAACCGTCAAGTTTTCTCACGCAAGCTGACCACTTGTGAATGGCCAACTGTAAGAAACTTAAAACAGCTTAAGCTCGAATGCAATGAAGATCTGAGGAGTATAGTGTTTCCCCGGGTCGTTATGTCCCAGCGAGCTATGCAATGGATCACCAAACGTAAAGTGATCGAGAAATTTGAACAGAAAAAGGGATCTGATATGATTATAACTACAGAAAAAGCCAACAAATTACAACGGCTTAAATGCAAATTAAAGAAAGTTAAAAAGATAAGAAAATATTAAATAAACGCTATCACTATTTGCAAAATGATGTTTTTGTTTTTATGTTTTTATAAAACTGAATTAAAAAACTACGCGACGTACAAATGAAAAAATGTGAAACTAAATTAATATTAACCCTAAAAATATGGAAATGATATTTTTACAAACCTAATGATAAAAGAAAATTTATAGAAAAATAAAATTATTTTTATGACTAATTATCTAATTATTATTAATTAAAAACTAATTTTAACTATTAAATATTAACCTAAAATACAAGAAAATATGAAATAAAGCTAGAAAAATAAAATTAAGACTTAGAAAAATCTAAAATATCAAAATAGAATTTTCAAAACTATTTTTATATTTTTCTGATTATTTTTGTATTTTCTAGGAATTAAAAACTATTAAAAACTAATTAAATTACTTAAAAATACAAATTAAACTAAGAAAAATCTGGAAAAATATTTTTTTGGCTTTTTATATTTATCTTAACTTAAGAAAAATGAAAAAATATATTTATCTTACATTAAATGCTATTTAAAAATGCTTAAAAACTAATTAAAATCAAGAAAAATAGCAAACTGACTTGGAAAAATCTGAAAATTTCAAGAAAACTCTAAAATTATATTTGGAATCTAGGAAAATTGGAAAAACAGGTGCTTATGTGTAGGAATTTGAAACTGCTATGTCAAGTGCTTAGAAATAAGCAAATGGGCACCAAAAGCTACCAACTGATTACAAAAGTCCTAATATGCTATAATAACCCAAATGCAACTAAAAACAACAAGCCATAGCCACTGAATTGCAAGATTAACAAATTTGATGTTTTTGAGTTTATAAGCTAAAACAGATTTTGGGACCAAATTTTGGGCTTAAGCACAAGCTCTAAAATAAGCTGAAAATGAAAAACAGATATGGGACTCTATACTAGACCTAGCCAACTACTTATGAACCAAATTAGAGCTCTGGGCAAGCTCAAATGAGCTCTGTGCACGTGGCTGCACAAACCTGTGCAAAGTCAGTGTCAACTGACTCAGTTGCACAGGGGAGCTGAGGCTTAATTGACAAGCTCAAATGGAGCTTATAAAAAATTTGCAAAATTATACAAAAATGGTAATAATGAAATAGACCAGTAGAGGTTTTTAAAACAACAATTTATACTTGATTTGCCCCATAAATGAACCCATGAAAAATCATCTTAGTTGGGCTTAAAACTGAATTTTCAATATTTTGACTTTTGATAAGGAAATGGAGAGTTGACTTTATTGAACTTTGGGTTCAATTTAAGGACTGAGAATGATGTTTATGGATGAAATGAAGCTAACAAAAGCTTTGTCTATGAATATTAAACACAAAACAAGTGATTGGTTATTAAAAATCTCAACAGTGAGCAAGTTGAGACAGTTTTTATATAATGCTGACTTTTAGAGTTTGCAGGCTCAAGAATATGACAAATATGAGTCAAATACAGCTAAACAAACATGACACCATAAGCATTCACCACTGAACCAACCTTCAATGCAGTTTAAGTCTCAATTCCAAACACTCCTTAATTCAACTGTTTTGCAAATTTAAATGAGATAACAACTGAGCACACTTGAATTAATGATCAATCTAAATTTACCCAACCTAGTTACCACTTATTCAACAAAATTAAGCTACTTATCACTGCAAATGAAGATTATGCAAATGAACTTGAAGATTACTCACAGTTGGTCCTTAGCCACAATGGCTTGAAACTGAATTACAATGGACCTCTATCCTATAAAAATCAACCCAATAGACCTGAATCAACCCACATCCAGCTCTGCTTCACCCATTATCCATTTTCTTTTCAATTTCTGCCCAGGTTGACTTTCTTTGACCAAGAATCAATTTTGCTTAAAACTGAAATATAAGCTTATAGAAAGCTAATAGAAGCTTGTATAAGCTTATTGGAACTGAGTAATGAGCTGTTTGAAGCTTTTGTATGAGAATTGGAAATGGAAAATTTCAACAGTAAGCTTTAAACATGAATTCTTAACATAACTTGAATTTATAACTGGAAATAGTTTATAATGATACAATACACTTAGTTTGATACAAAGAAACAAAATACAACAGGTTTTTCACTAAGTTAAATACTTTAAGTTAAAAACGACATTTTTGAGAAAATTAAAACTACAAGACTCCTCTTCCTCATCCTTCAGCTCTTCTTTTATAAACCAAACTTCTTGTCTCTCTCATCTGAATAGTTCCCATCATTTTCTTGACCATTGCATTGCAAGAATTGATCTTGGCCATTGAAACGGATTTTGGCGCCAAAATTGGATTTTAACAGTTAGGTTGAGTGAAGAGGGGGGAGGTGCATTAAATGCATCTTGGATGTTAGTTGAGGTGGAGGGGACATGGAAAGGAGATTGTGAGCTGGGTGGTTGCAATGGTGGGCAGACATGGGGAGGGAAAGAAGGAAAGGGGATGGCGGGGTGTGTTTGTTTGACTGGATTTTTGACCAAGGTTGACTGGGGTAATATTAAAAGGGAAGGGTTCAAAACAGGGGGGGTCCAAGAGGGGTTGGCAGGGTCACAATTAGTTTTGACAAGTCCAAAGGTATTAAGGGTTTAATATGACAAGGACCTATGTTGTAATTTCTGAAATTCAAGGGACCTAGGCTGCCAATTTGCAAAGTTATTTCAAGGGACCACAAATGACAAGTTTCCATAGTACAAGGACCAAACTTGACATTTTCCATTTTTCAGGGGCCATTTTTGCCAAATTTCAAACTTGAAGGACTAATTTTGTAATTTCTCAAAACTTTTGATATTTTTCACCAAAGGACTAATTTTGACAACTTATGATTTTAAAAGGACCTTTGGTGATTTTTCTTTTGAAATTAGGGCTCAGGGACTATTTCTGACAATTTTTGAAACTTGGGGGACTGAAACTGCCAATTATGCAAACTTAGCTCATTTTTCATCTGATTTTGAACATTTTGCATCTGAAAACTATATTTTGAAAATTAGGGCTCAGGGACTATTTTCTGACAATTTTGAAACTTGGGGGACGTGAAACTGGCCAATTATGCAAACTTAGCTCATTTGTCTCATCTGATTTTCGAACATTTTGCATCTGAAACATCATAAAATGCAAATTTTGAATATTGTCAGTATTTTGATGCATTTTCTGAGCATTGTTAAACGGTTTGTAGTTCATGGATTTAACCAAAAATGATGAGTATTCACACACTCATCAATCCCCCACACTAAACTATTGCTAGTCCCTAGCAATCTTTTGAGAAAAACTTAATGGATTTGAAACTCTTTACCAAAAGCCATTACTTCTGGAGTAGCCAAATGTTTCAGTTCAAGTAAGAACCATGGTACACCGATAACCATGTGATTTTGAGCAAACCACCAGCTTCCAACGGATTTGATTTGTCTTTACCAGAAGCCGTTTGCTCTGGACTAGCCAACTCTTAGATAAATTATCAATATTATCTTTGGTGAGTCGATTACCAATTATGGTTTTTCCACTGCCTTTACTACAAGCCATAATGTGCATAAAAGTGTTAATAAGTGTGACCATATGCTATTTAAAGTGAAGAAATGTGTATTTTGTGTGACTATTGTTCATCCAATAGCCACATGAATTTTATGTTTGTGTGGCCTTTTGTAACATTTAGTCACACAAAGCATGTTTCTTTTGGGTATTTAGTCACATACAATTAAGCATATAGTGGCCAAAAGTGTTAATAAGTGTGATCATATGCCGTTTAAAGTGAAGAAATGTGTGTTTTGTGTGACTATTGTTCATCCAATGGCCACGTGAACTTATGTTTGTGTGGGATTTTGTAACATTTAGTCACACAAAACATGTTTCTTTTGGGTATTTAGTCACATACAATTAAGCATAAAGTGGCCAAAAGTGTTAATAAGTGTGACCATATGGTGTTTAAAGTGAAGAAATGTGTGTTTGTGTGACTATTGATCATCCAATGGTCACATGAATTTTATGTTTGTGTGGCATTTTCTAACATTTAGTCACACAAAGCATGTTTCTTTTGGGTATTTAGTCACATACATTTAAGCATAAAGTGGCCAAAAGTGTTAATAAGTGTGACCATATGGTGTTTAAAGTGAAGAAATGAGTGTTTTGTGTGACTATTGATCATCCAATGGCCACATGACTTTTATGTTTGTGTGGACTTTTCTAACATTTAGTCACACAAAGCATGTTTCTTTTAGGTATTTAATCACATACAATTATGCATAAAGTGGCCAAAAGTGTTAATAAGTGTGACCATATGTGTGTTTTGTGTGACTATTGATCATCCAATGGTAAAATGAATTTTATGTTTGTGTGGCCTTTTGTAATATTTAGTCACACAAAGCAAGTTTATTTTGGGTATTTAATCACATACAATTAAGCATAAAGTGGCCAAAAGTGTTAATAAATGTGACCATATGGTGTTTAAAGTGAAGAAATGTGTGTTTTGTGTGACTATTGATCATCCAATGGCCACATGAATTCTATGTTTGTGTGGCCTTTTAGTGGCCAAAAGTGTTAATAAGTGTGACCATATGTCGTTTAAAGTGAATAAATGTGTTTTTGTGTGACTATTGATCATCAAATGGCCACATGAATTTTGTTTTTGTGTGGCCTTTTGTAATATTTAGTCACATAAATCGTGTTTGTTTTGAGTATTTAGTTACATACAATTAAGCATATAGTGGCAAAAAGTGTTAATAAGTGTGACCATATGGTGTTTAAAGTGAGGAAATGTGTGTTTCGTGTGACTATTGTTCATCCAATGGCCATTTGAACTTTATGTTTGTGTGGCCTTTTGTAATATTTAGTCCCACAAATCATGTTTGTTTTGGGTATTTAGTCACATACAATTAATCATAATGTGGCTAAAAGTGTTAATAAGTGTGACCATATGCTATTTAAAGTGAAGAAATGTGTATTTTGTGTGACTATTGTTCATCCAATGGCCACATGAATTTTATGTTTGTGTGGCCTTTTGTAATATTTAGTCACACAAAGCAAGTTTCTTTTGGGTATTTAATCACATACAATTAAGCATATAGTGGCCAAAAGTGTTAATAAGTGTGATCATATGCCGTTTAAAGTGAAGAAATGTGTGTTTTGTGTGACTATTGTTCATCCAATGGCCACGTGAACTTATGTTTGTGTGGGCTTTTGTAACATTTAGTCACACAAAGCATGTTTCTTTTGGGTATTTAGTCAGATACAATTAAGCATAAAGTGGCCAAAAGTGTTAATAAGTGTGACCATATGTTGTTTAAAGTGAAGAAATGTGTGTTTGTGTGACTATTGATCATGCAATGGTCACATGAATTTTATGTTTGTGTGGCATTTTCTAAAATTTAGTCACACAAAACATGTTTCTTTTGGGTATTTAGTCACATACATTTAAGCATAAAGTGGCCAAAAGTGTTAATAAGTGTGACCATATGGTGTTTAAAGTGAAGAAATGAGTGTTTTGTGTGACTATTGATCATCCAATGGCCACATGACTTTTATGTTTGTGTGGCCTTTTCTAACATTTAGTCACACAAAGCATGTTTCTTTTGGGTATTTAATCACATACAATTAAGCATAAAGTGACCAAAAGTGTTAATAAGTGTGACCATATGTGTGTTTTGTGTGACTATTGATCATCCAATGGTGTAACACCCCGCCTTATCTGACCACAATATTGTACGCTTTGCCCGTAGGCTCACGGCTTTGTTTTTGTGGCCTCATTTGAAGACTTCCCGGCAGGTCACCCAAGCCAGTACTACTCTCACATGAGCACGCTTAACTGCCAGTTCCTAAGAACTCCACCCGCAGTAGACCACAAAACGCGTTGTGTCATTGTAAGGCGAGTGTTATCTTATGATCCTAGCATCTCTCCAGGCCACAGCCGATGTGGGATTTGCCTAGGGTGTCACAAATGGTAACATGAATTTTTTGTTTGTGTGGCCTTTTGTAATATTTAGTCACACAAAGCATGTTTCTTTTGGGTATTTAATCACATACAATTAAGCATAAAGTGGCCAAAAGTGTTAATAAATGTGACCATATGGTGTTTAAAGTGAAGAAATGTGTGTTTTGTGTGACTATTGATCATCCAATGGCCACATGAATTCTATGTTTGTGTGGCCTTTTAGTGGCCAAAAGTGTTAATAAGTGTGACCATATGTCGTTTAAAGTGAATAAATGTGTTTTTGTGTGACTATTGATCATCAAATGGCCACATGAATTTTGTTTTTGTGTGGCCTTTTGTAATATTTAGTCACATAAATCATGTTTGTTTTGAGTATTTAGTCAAATACAATTAAGCATATAGTGGCAAAAAGCGTTAATAAGTGTGACCATATGGTGTTTAAAGTGAGGAAATGTGTGTTTCGTGTGACTATTGTTCATCCAATGTCCATTTGAACTTTATGTTTGTGTGGCCTTTTGTAATATTTAGTCCCACAAATCATGTTTGTTTTGGGTATTTAGTCACATACAATTAATCATAATGTGGCTAAAAGTGTTAATAAGTGTGACCATATGCTATTTAAAGTGAAGAAATGTGTATTTTGTGTGACTATTGTTCATACAATGGCCACATGAATTTTATGTTTGTGTGGCCTTTTGTAACATTTAGTCACACAAAGCATGTTTCTTTTGGGTATTTAGTCACATACAATTAAGCATACAGTGGCCAAAAGTGTTAATAAGTGTGATCATATGCCGTTTAAAGTGAAGAAATGTGTGTTTTGTGTGACTATTGTTCATCCAATGGCCATGTGAACTTATGTTTGTGTGGGCTTTTGTAACATTTAGTCACACAAAGCATGTTTCTTTTGGGTATTTAGTCACATACAATTAAGCATAAAGTGGCCAAAAGTGTTAATAAGTGTGACCATATGGTGTTTAAAGTGAAGAAATGTGTGTTTGTGTGACTATTGATCATCCAATGGTCACATGAATTTTATGTTTGTGTGGCATTTTCTAACATTTAGTCACACAAAGCATGTTTCTTTTGGGTATTTAGTTACATACATTTAAGCATAAAATGGCCAAAAGTGTTAATAAGTGTGACCATATGGTGTTTAAAGTGAAGAAATTAGTGTTTTGTGTGACTATTGATCATCCAATGGCCACATGACTTTTATGTTTGTGTGGCCTTTTCTAACATTTAGGCACACAAAGCATGTTTCTTTTGGGTATTTAATCACATACAATTAAGCATAAAGTGGCCAAAAGTGTTAATAAGTGTGACCATATGTGTGTTTTGTGTGACTATTGATCATCCAATGGTAACATGAATTTTATGTTTGTGTGGCCTTTTGTAATATTTAGTCACACAAATCATGTTTCTTTTGGGTATTTAATCACATACAATTAAGCATAAAGTGGCCAAAAGTGTTAATAAATGTGACTATATGGTGTTTAAAGTGAAGAAATGTGTGTTTTGTGTGACTATTGATCATCCAATGGCCACATGAATTCTATGTTGTGTGGCCTTTTAGTGGCCAAAAGTGTTAATAAGTGTGACCATATGTCGTTTTAAGTGAATAAATGTGTTTTTGTATGACTATTGATCATCAAATGGCCACATGAATTTTGTTTTTGTGTGGCCTTTTGAAATATTTAGTCACATAAATCATGTTTGTTTTGAGTATTTAGTCACATACAATTAAGCATATAGTGGCAAAAAGTGTTAATAAGTGTGACCATATGGTGTTTAAAGTGAGGAAATGTGTGTTTCGTGTGACTATTGTTCATCCAATGGCCATTTGAACTTTATGTTTGTGTGGCCTTTTGTAATATTTAGTCCCACAAATCATGTTTGTTTTGGGTATTTAGTCACATACAATTAATCATAATGTGGCTAAAAGTGTTAATAAGTGTGACCATATGCTATTTAAAGTGAAGAAATGTGTATTTTTTGTGACTATTGTTCATACAATGGCCACATGAATTTTATGTTTGTGTGGCCTTTTGTAACATTTAGTCACACAAAGCATGTTTCTTTTGGGTATTTAGTCACATACAATTAAGCATATAGTGGCCAAAAGTGTTAATAAGTGTGATCATATGCCGTTTAAAGTGAAGAAATGTGTGTTTTGTGTGACTATTGTTCATCCAATGGCCACGTGAACTTATGTTTGTGTGGGCTTTTGTAACATTTAGTCACACAAAGCATGTTTCTTTTGGGTATTTAGTCACATACAATTAAGCATAAAGTGGCCAAAAGTGTTAATAAGTGTGACCATATGCTGTTTAAAGTGAAGAAATGTGTGTTTTGTGTGACTATTGTTCATCCAATGGCTACATAAATTTTTTGTTTTTGTGGCCTTTTGTTATATTTAGTCACACAACGAATTAAGCAAATAGTGACCAAAAGTGTTAATAACTGTAATTATATGCATCTTTTAGTCACATATAAGAAATCGATATATATCAAAACAAATTCATATATATATATATATATATATATATATATATATCAAAACATATTCAAATACAATAAAATTGGAATGTATATAAAATTGTAATGTCGTACATACTAAAAATTCTCAATAATTTAACGACTTCTGACTTTTCATCTTCTTAGCTTCCTTTTGCATGGCATCAATAGAGACGTAGCGCTTCGTTGTTAATTTAGGTGCAGTTTTGTTCTCACCAATCATTTGTATGGTACTTGGTGGTGTTGCCTGTAGGAAACAAAAGCCGGGTGTATCAAATACTGAATTAAATATGAAGAATGATATATGTAGGTATATAAAACACATGCATGTATGTACCTTTTCATCGAAAACCACTTGATCCTTTGGCCATGCATAAAACCCAGCTACTGCATCCTTAAATGTTTTGAAACCGTTACTTCCTACATTCGGTATGCATGTTGCAACCACAAAAGATTTTTCAATAGACACTCTGTAGCAATCCTTTGGGAGTGGTTTGTTATGAAGCATTTGTTTTCCATCAGTTTTGTACACGGTACCCAATGCAATAATACATGATTTCTTTAAGTGCCACAGTTTGCAATTAATTGCCTAAAAAATAATTTGTTGCATGTATATATGTATCAGAAATTAATAAAACTAATAAACATATGAAAATATTTAAATACATACTTGTGGTAGTACTAGTAATGGAGACTCATGTTCTTGTGATTAGGAATCTTGACGTGAAGAATCCTTTCGTTTTAATCTAGTCGGTTTCTTAGATGCGACAGATTTAACAGTTTCCTATATATATAAAACACGGCAAATAAGACATGTATGTAGAATTCAAAAATCACAGGGGGGTGATTTATTACTTACACTTGTTTCCATTTCCTTTTACAAAGTTGCAAGTCCATTAGACTTCTGAATGCTCGCAACTTTCTCACATCCAGCAACACATGTTCCGGCATCCTCATCAACACTGCTATTTATAAGATTAATGTTCACCGGAGATACCTAAAATATAAATTGTTTAAGAAGACTGCAAGAGTATTTAAAAGGGTAAAAAAAGGATGTAATGTTACTTTCTTATGTCAAGAAACAAGTTAAACTTAAGGATGAATGGATTCTATTGTTATATGGAGGAGTCTTTGGATCATGGTTTATCAGCAAACATGTTGAGCAATAATCTATTTTTGTCAATTGGTGGAAAGCTTCCTAGTGTTTTGAAGTTGTAATATCTTATTTGGTAATATAATTTCACATTTGTTACCCCAAAAAAATCAACATAAAAAATGTCTTACTTCAGTTGGTGTCAATAGAGTTGACGTTGACTGCAACTGCCCCTTTTGTGCAGCCAATTGATTCATCAAATCCTGGATTATCGCATCTTTTTCTTGACGTTGGCGCCTCTCATTATCAAGTTCACTTTGAAGTAACACCACTCTTTCAACAGATGCTTGTCTGATTCAAAGCAGATCAAAATACCTCTTGTAGGTTACTCCACCTCCCACTCCTCTCGCATATCCTCCTTTTTCCTTACCTAATACAACTGTCATGGCATCAGTGCCATTATCAAGCTTCAAGGTTCCTTGTTTGATCTTGTCCTCCGTTTCTTTCTGCACACACAATATGGGAAATAGGCTATTTAATTCTACAGTATTAACTTATAACTAACAGTATTAACTAATACACTAGCCGTATTAACTTGTAACTAACAGTTTTAACCAATACACTAGTAGTATTAACTTATAACTAACAATGAACATAATAATAAAATTTACAGTCAAACTTACAATTTTTTCTCCCACTGATCTAATATCATCATCGTGATATTCTCCGTCTTTATTCACCCTTCCTTTCAACCACAGCGTACCAAGCGGTGGTTCTTCATCTGGTTCAATTTCTTAACTCTCGATCTTATAAACATCAAATACATACACATGTAAGATAAACCAATATAAACGAAAGTATGATGCTATTAAATTCAAATGTACAAATGTTTAATGTTACCATTTTATCTATCACATGGGCGTATCCACCTCGTCCCATTGCATGCTAATAAACAGACTTTGAACGCGCCACTTTAGCTGCAGCTATTTCACCTTGCAACACAAAATCATAAGGCGTTTAGATGTAGTAATGATGATAGTATACAACTAATATATATGGAATTAGCAAATGTGAAAGATATTTGAAATTGAATAAAAATGACTAATCAACACCTTGTATTCCTCGATGGTCGTGTAGTTTACAAAATTTACCCAATCTTCGGCTTTTATAACTGCACTATACTTCACCGGGACTTCATTTAGTTTTGAAAGGGTATTTTGGTTGGGCAATATGAAGTTTTGTGTCAATTTCATTCTGAAATTCCTTAGAAGTTGACCAAGATGATTCATTATCAGCTTTCTGACTGTCAAGTCAACATCAAAATATCGCTGCAAAGATTAACACAATGTTGTTAATTAGTTTCACATAATGTAAATACAGAGATAAACTTATTAACACATTGTTCCTACGACAGCCAAGCCACTAATAGTTAAAAAAAAGTATATGTGTACCGTGATTTCGTCCCACATTTTATCTCTTGCTTCTAAATCAACCTTCTTCAAGGATAGAATCCTGACACCCATATGCTCACGAACCAAATCACCCAAAAAACTCGAAAACAATGCTCTGTGTTTTCCTGATAACCTATTCAGTGCATCGAAGGTTACACTGACCTTTATTCCGTCAAGTTTTCCATATTCCCTGCGAAACTTAGCTAAGCTAGTTATTTCCCTCTTAACTACATTCGTATTTGAATGGTTGTTTTCAGCATCCTCACCCTCATCAGAATACACCTCTGATTCATATCCTAAAGGGTTATCATTTTCATGATCAGAATGAACCAAATCATCTGGATTATTGGCTTGAGTTGCCATGATTCGTCATAACTAATGTGTTAAAGAAAATTAGTAAACTTAATTGGTAAATAATGGTGTAAAAATTTAAGTTTTTATTGTTTTGCTTGAAGTCGGATTTTTTTGAGTAAAATTAGGGCTCATGATGGGGCAGTTTTTCAATTAAGGAAACCATATTTTCCTACGTTATTTTAAAAAATTTGGCTGAAATTTGGCTCTATATTTGATAATTAAAAAATTTGGCTCCAAAGTGATAATTAAGAATTTAAATATTTCATTTTTGGCTGTAATTTAAATATTTATTAAAAAATCAAATTTTTGAAAAATCTAACAATTTTTGAAACCAAAATACCCATGACAGAAATGGTGCTTACCCACAGTCCCAAACACCCATATAACTTCAAACCTGTTGTATCAAAGACTCATATAACTGCAGATACACTAAAATCACCACATGGCGCATACAAATAACAAACAAAAGCTAAAAATGAACTTAAAGCAACTAATTAAGCAACTATAACTAATAAGCAGTCCCAGATAAATAATTAAGCACAAAAATAGGCAAATCTAACCAAGAACTGTTGATACAACAAATAGCCCTCAGACCTTACTTTAATCCTATAAATAAGTTATTTATAAGCACCTAAATAAGCTCTAACATCCTCAAACAGTCAAAAAAATCAAGAAATCATGTAAATGCAATTAACTGAAAGCAAAAACAATAACAAAAACACCCTAAATCTAGTGGTTCAATCTAAAATAATTGTCATGAACAAATGCTCCGCTTCTAAACTTCATAATCAATCATAAAAAATTGACAACAACCTAAAAATTGAACATCCTAAGCATACAATAATACATTCTACCAGTGTGAATATGAACTTAAACACCACAACCAATTCCTAAATTCAAAACAACATTAAAAAAGATGAAACACACTAGCGAACATATTACTTATATTAACAAACATATTTAGCATTCGTATGGATAAACCATTAAAAGATCCATACATATTCCATTGTTAATATATCTACAGACCATCCCATTAAACCAAAACGTTAGAAATTAGACATTAGAGATAAACAGATGACACTAGAGATAAAGAAAACATCCCATTCCATAGCGAGCAATCCTTCAACCATTCATCGCCTGAATTTGTTCTTCCTTAGTCTCGGAACTATAAAGACCTAATGTTTAAAAATGGAAAACTAAGTCCTCCTTCTTTTAAACTATCACTATAAATTAGGGGTGTTGATCCGTATGGTTATCGGGTTGTTTGGTTTCGTTAAATCGGTTATATTTTTATTCTGGTCAACACGAAAACCAAACCGAATCGAACTAGAATTAAACCGAAGCGAACCGAAAAATGAATATGAATTAAGTTCGCTCCTTGGGTTGACCCGAATAACCCGAATTTCACTATTTATTCAGTCTTTTTGTTTATTTTTCCTAACCCCTGCTATAAATAAACCCAAAACTATTTACATTTTAAGCCATGGCTTCCATAATTAGCAACCTACAAACATAATGTTTGACTAAAGCGGACGAAAACGTGCAAAATGGCCAGAAACGGACGAAAACGTACAAAAACTTATACAAATGGACTAAAACATAAAAAACCAGCGAAAACGTTTAAACACAGACGAAAACGTGTAAACAAAAATGAAAACGTATAAAAACAGATTTAAAAGGACAAAGACGTACGAAAACGTATGAAAACAGACGAAAACGTGTGAAAACGTAGGAATGTGTGTAAAATGTAAGAAAACGTATGAAAACGGGCGAAAAAGTCTTAAAAACGTATGAAAATGGCTAAAAACGGATGAAAACGGACTAAATCGGACGAAAACGTGTAAGAACGTAAGAAAATGTACGTTAATATGTAAAAAAGATGAAAACGTATAAAAATGGATGAAAACGTCTAAAATAGATGCAAACGGCAATAGAAACGGACGAAAACGGACAAAAACTTATACAAACGGACTAAAACATGAAAAAACCAGCGAAAACGTGTAAACACGGACGAAAACTTGTAAACAAAAACGAAAACGTATAAAAACAGATTAAAAGTGACAAAGACGGACGAAAATGTATGAAAACAGACGAAAACGTGTAAAAACGTAGGAATGTGTGTAAAAGTGTAAGAAAACGTATGAAAACGGACAAAAACAGACTAAATCGGAAGAAAACGTGTAAGAACGTAAGAAAATGTACGTTAATATGTAAAACAGATGAAAACGTATGAAACGGACGAAAACGTCTAAAATAGATGCAAACGGCTATAGAAACGGATGAAGACGGACAAAAACTTATACAAACGGACTAAAACAGGAAAAAACCAGCGAAAACGTGTAAACACGGATGAAAACTTGTAAACAAAAATGAAAACGTATAAAAACAGATTAAAAGGGACAAAGACGTATGAAAACGGACGAAAACGTATGAAAATAGACGAAAACGTGTAAAAACGTAAGAATGTGTGTAAAAGTGTAGAAAACGGGAGAAAAAGTCTTAAAACATATGAAAATGGCTAAAAATGGATGATAACGGACAAAAACGGACTAAATCAGAAGAAAACGTGTAAGAAGTAAGAAAATGTGTGAAACGTAAGAAAATGTACGTTAATATGTAAAATAGATGAAAACATATGAAAATGGACGAAAACGTATAGAAACGACTAAAACGGACGAAAACGCACAAGGGTCGTGTTACCGTGCCCAACTTATCTAACGCAACCCTAAAGACAGTTTCACACTGTTTTTTGACTAAGACACCTTGTATTACTGATTGTATGGCCTCCTCAAATGTCAAAATTAACGTGCCCACTTTTAATAACTTTAATACAGTTCATATAACCTTCACACTATAACTATACACCTACCAAGCCGGTGTAACCCATGCATGACCGGTGATAATGGCTAATTCACATGTTGGGTCATGGGTATTAGGTTATCACTGGTCATATTCATTAATGGGTACTTGACATCATATGAGTCACAAGCATTGGGTTATAGTCCAATGACATTGTATTATAATTTTTTTTTCGTACCATCACATTTAGTTGTTACATCATTTTGGTGAATATAACTTCTAAAATCTTTGTGGCCATGTTGAGAATTGTAAAACAAATAATAATGATAAAGTATTGAAATGTAGTGTATTAGACTACTTTAATTAGATAGTTGACGACTCACAAAATATAAAAATTAAGGGTCCGTTTGGTTTATAGATGGGTTTAAGATTAGAATTTGGATTAGGATTTTGATTTAGATTTGAAATTAATGTAAGAGAGAAAAAATATATTATAAAATAGATAAATTATTATTATACTATATACTAAATGTGAAACAAACGGTGTTACCCTTTGCTAACACCGTTAATTATGTGTCAAAAAATGATTGATTCTTATGCATTTGTTGGCTTATTCTTATTGGTTGAAATCTTTTTTGTGAGTGATTTTCTACAGTATTTTCCGACTGTACAACGTAGGGCTGAGCATCGGGCCGCTCTCGACCCGAATCCTGACTATCCTGAATCCTGACAAGCCGGCAAACACAAACCGAGACACGACCCGATTAAGCTCGGTTTGGTTTCGGAACAGTCGGGATGGGACGGGATCGGTCGGTTTGATCGGTTTTGTTTGTTGTTTTTTGATTTTCGGCCCGTCCCGACCCGATCCCGACTATCCCGAATCCTGACTAAACAGAAAACACAAACCGAGTCCCGACCCGTTTGAGATCTGTTCGGTTTTGGGACAGGATTCAGGACTCGGGATCAGGACAGGATTCGGGAGTCGGCCGATTTTTCTCACCCCTAGTACAACGTTAGTCATCCTACTATTTCTCCGTTTATACACAACCTCTTCTTCTCTCTCACATGTTCTAGATCTGTCACAAATTCCACATGCACAGAAAATAAAACCACGCATCTCTGCCTTCCCTCTGAAATAAATCGAACACTAAATCAATATGTTCCTCTATTAAAACCTCTAATTTAAAACCAATAAGTTATCGTAATTATAATCCCAATTTGATTCGAATCGACCGATCCGTAACCCGATCGGTCATCTCTTTCTTTGATATTTTTTTAGGTACGATCTATTCAAATTACTTTTTTATTCATGTTTTAATTCAATGACAGTTTTTTGCGGTGCGATCTATTTGATTTCGCTGTGGCATCTTCCAAATATTTTGCTTCGAAGTAGCTTTTCCTTTTTTTTTCTTTTTTATGGTTCCATTAATTGTTGGAGTTTTTACTTTTGCTTAACATAGGTCAGTTTTTATTTGGAGACAAAGTTATCTTGGAAGAACCAGTAGTGAGGTATTTTGGAAGCAGATTAACTTTTTCGTGAATGGATCATGGAATGCAAACACAGTAAAAGGTAACCATCGTAAAATTAGTTAAGACAAACAATAGCTTTTATTAGATAAAATATTTTACAACCACCTGCCAAAGGCTACAGCCAAATATTACAACAACATTCAAAATAAAATTCAAGACAAGCACATAACTGCAAATGCAAAGACAAACATAATGAAGACATCATGACCAAAATCAGCTTCCCCCAGCTGTGCACATACACTTACCAATCCATTAAGCCCTTAAGTTTATAAATGAACACATCATGATTACGAAAACTTAGCTCCAATTCAGTTGCCAAAATGCGCATTTGCATGAACTTTTGTTCATCTCTTGCCTGAACTTCTCTTAGATATTCTGCAGTTTTCTAGGCATAAATGTTCCCAACTGTTTCTAACTCTTGAATAAAAGTAACCCTCTCACGAGTAACACTCACCAAGCTAGCGCATAGGACATTCATTTGTTTTGACATTTGAATATCCTGACTTGCAGCTTGGCGACAGTACAAAACTAGCATCTCAGACTGGTTATTTGAATTGGCTTCTGCTCTAAGCTGATCACACTTAGGGCGTCTACACATTGTGTTTTCTTCCTTCTTTATTACAAGTTATGACATCTGTTATAAAAAAAATGGCCACTTAGACTCTCTTAAATAGGAAAAGTAACGCTATATCTTTTGCATAGTGAAAAACACAGTAGGCACATGTATAACATATAATTACACACTGAATACCATTTGCATGAAAACAAAATTCACATAATCACTACTGTTTCTGCAGATTTCATATTGATTCTCTTGGAAGGTATCTAACACAAATAATTCATAAACGTTTTTTATTATATGTTTTTTTGAATACATTGTTTTGCAACCATAGCTTATATCAGAATGTAACCCATCAATTACAGATACAAACTACTTTTAAACTTTAAACAAAACACGTAAGTGCCGCAACCAGTTTGCTCCAACTCATCCATTAAATTATGGCTAGAATAACTGCTAAGTCATAACAGATAGCATGTAAGTAAACTATTTTGAAGACACACAATAAACCAAATACTATTTTTTTACATGCACTTCTCCTCCACAGATGAAAACAATTTGCTCACATGTGCTACTGTCATTCTATGCATTTCACTTATACAATATCTGACCTTATCATTCAAAAGTAAAAGCCAAATTTATTACTATTTGCATACGTCCTTTTAGTTCACTCCAAACACTGCACTCTGTTTCCATGTATCTTTACATATATTCATTTTTTGTTTCTTACTACTGTTACAGTAACTCAAACAGTCATACATGTGTCGTTATGGGCTTTTTCTACTTTGTTGGTGGAACGTGTAATGTACTAAGATGGAAATTCAATCCTCATGATATTTTCGTTCATGCACATGTTTTGTTTGATGTTTGATTTTCATGCAAAGGAAGTGAACTAAATTTGGAGAGGATTGTTGGAAAATTTAGTGCACTTGTAGGATTAGTTCATACCTGGTAATGGGTCAGGAGGTACGGAGTGTACACCCATAAGGTCCCTGAACATCCTGACTCTATAGTGGAGAGATTCAGAAGTTAGTACTAGTAGTGCTAAGTTAGTACTGGTAGGCATGTTTCTACTGGTAGTGCTAAGTTAGTACTGGTAGTCAAGTTTCTACTGGTAGTGCTAAGTTGAATGACCCTTTACGTTATGGGCTTTTTATACTTTGTTGGTTAAACACTTAAATTTACTATATTTAACCAACTGACTCTCTAAAAATGATTGTCCCATTCTTTGTTGTCACATTCAAGTTCGAAGTTTCCATTTGAATGACCCTTTACATTTAAACTAAAATTTCAATTATGTAGGATCGTTATTTTATTGTGTTTGATGATTCGGGTGGTCTTGGATGATCAAAATACATGTTTGCCATAGTTAGAGAGTTAGTAGAGAGAGAGGGTGTTCTTGTTAGAGGTTTACACAAAGTATGGAATATTAGATTGAATGAGAAGCACCACCCCTTCCATGGATGGAAGGGGTATTTATAGTTACATGAAATACGACCTCCTATCGGCCTGTGGATCAGGCATACAGTGGGTAAAGACCCGTCCTTCCTCCCCGGTGTTACACTACGCTAAACTAAACTAATAACTAACTAATAAACTGATAAATAACGTAAATAACGACAAATCTACGAGCTAAAATATGCTAGACCATTATTGGGGTGACCGACTCTTTAACATGGAATTTTCAATTCCTAACAATCTCCCCCTAAGGGAGGTCACCCCATGAAATACATTTTGCTTCCTAGCATTCTATCTTTGACTTTGTTCTTGAGCTCGTAGACTTGAATTATTCATTTCCGCAATCTTTGTGCATTTGTAGCGATTCTTCAAATTCCGCATAGTTTTGTACTATCAGTGGAGGCCTTAACTGATCCACATCTTTGATGATCTTCGAGCTTTCATTGAGATCATCTGCCACAGTAAATCTCTCTGGATCATCCATAGTTGTGTTGCCTTCATGTGATGTTGTGACTTTTGGACCGACATGCTTACACTTTTGAATCATGACATCTTTCCATCAGAGTAGCGGAAGCCTTACTGGTTCATGATATTTGCAGCAGCGTAGCAGAAGCATAGTATAAAAATATCAGAACCAGGTTATGTAGATATGCACCAGTCATGATTTCTTCAATTAAGTGTGGTAGCTGTGAACATGCGGCTTTGGATTGACTCCTCAATTCTGATCAGCTGCAATCGTCGGGGTGTACCTGCATACGACAGTTAGCAATAAAGCGCACAAAAGTGTCTTTGATCACTTTCGTTGAATTGAGGTACACGGCCCACGGTTCCCCATTGATCAGTACAAGTACTGCCTGTGATCAGGTAGGATTCCTAAAAATCTCCTTGACAGGGTTTCGCAGCTGTTCTAGTTGTTCTCAAACCGGAACGTCTCAAAGAAGACAACACGGAATGAGTGAACCAGCAATTGAGATTCACTGATTGATGAAAAATGATTTGAAAAACAATCGCGTATTGCTTGAAGAAAGAGTTTTGCAATACGACGAAGGTTTTATAAGAAAGATCAATTTTCAATCAAAATACTTTTTGTATTAGAGAATGGGTACACATTCGACGTGCTAGCGAAAAGAAGAGATTCGCACATCAAACGGTTTTTCTAAAAGTATTTTTCAATCAGAGATACTTTTTGAATTTGAAATGAATACACATTCGACGTGCTATAGAAAAGAAGGTTTGCACATCGAACGGTTTTTCCAAAAGTATTCGTCAATTCCATTCCTGGACCAAGGTTGATTCAAGAATGAATCTCCCCATCGTTTCTATCCAGTTGTCATAAGCTTGATCTTACGAGAAGATCTCACATGTCACCCACCAAGAGCTTGTTTGATGTTGGCTCTAGAAGGATTTCCATCTTCATCGTGAATACTTTTACATACCACTCAGATGTTCTGGCAAAACCACAAGGATAATGCGTAGGACTCTCAATATATTCTTACTTTCCACATTGTGTGAAACAGCAAGTTTTCATTAATTTTGTGTCCTAATGTGATATTGTGGATGATCTCATGGCTCTAGACTCAATTGTGCAATTTTTTGGTTCCTGTGCCGGAGACTAGGGAGAGGGTCTCCTTCTTCAATATCAACAATCTCTAAGAGAAAGTCGATAGATTATGTCGGTTCCCCGTGAGAATGAAACAAGCCCTTTTAAGAGGAACTTGAGTAGCTTGGGAAGTTTAGTGCAGTGCGTCACTGGGTCCATGACGTCTTGTCTTCAATACCAGTGTTACCTTAGTAAACACCAGTAGCATATGTAGTGAACCCGGTGTCTGCCCTAAGGTTGAATTATTGGAGGGCTATTTCTTTTCACCCTTTTCACATTCCAATTCTTTTTCATTCTTCAACCCCTTCAGTGCTTACCGAGACTTCAAAACTAGAACCTTGTTGGGTTTATTCCAGTACTAGCTCTGTCTCAGTCGGCACTCTTCCCATTTCTCATTTTTCTCCTTTTTTTTCATCATACCTAAGAACTCTACACTATCTAGTGGATTGTCCCTGGGTAGATCCCTCCGGTTCTGGCGGATCGTGGGAACTAATACCTAACCTCTCCATCCTTATAACTCCGTACATAAAGTAAAATGGTCGGTCTTTTGGTACAGTTCATTCTTCCTTGAAACCAATTGAAAAATCATTTGGAAAAACAATCAAGGTACTTGTGATACGAGATCAAAGCATTTTGTATCTTAAAAGTTTTGATCATTTAGAAAACCTCCCCCTCAACATGTGCATATGATTTAGAAATTGTTTAGCACAAGGAGGCAAGAGGACTTTGAAATATTTTCTTTGATCACAATTTTCATACGAAAAAGCCATTTGATTTTCTTGGTAAAATTCTCCCCCTCAATATGTGCATAGGATATTTTAAAACATTTTATCACATAGAGGCAAGATTTCTTTTGAAGCACATCCACAATCACAAGAGCCATTAAGAAACCATTTAAAACTCAATCAAGGTACTTTATAAATCACTTTAAAAATCTTTCTCGTACCTCGATAGTTTATTTGCTCCCCCTCAATATGTGCTTCAAGATTCGAAAGCATTTAGCACATATGAGCGAGCATCGTGCACAATTAAATCAAAACAATCACCTTTTATCAAATTTCATAATTAAATCACAAATTCTCCCCCGATCAAAAATATCAAACCCTTTGAGATTTTGGATCCCAAGTGATTTAATATGGTTTAGAAAACATGGGAGAATATGTGGCCTGGTTTAAATACTCATCATGTTTTTTGGATAAATCCTCCTCCTCAACATGTGCATTATGTATATTGAAATCGTTTGGCACATGGAGGCAGGAGTGCCTTTAAAGGACTAAAACCAATTCCATTTAAACAGATTTGAGATTTAAATCACGATCTCTACCCCGATCAGAAATATCAAACCATTTGAGATTTGTGATCCCAACTGATTTAAATCATTTAGAAAAATTTGGGGAAAGACGTGGCACGATTCAATTTTGAAAGAT
Source organism: Chrysanthemum seticuspe (assembly GCA_019973895.1). Taxonomy (NCBI): domain Eukaryota; kingdom Viridiplantae; phylum Streptophyta; class Magnoliopsida; order Asterales; family Asteraceae; genus Chrysanthemum; species Chrysanthemum seticuspe. Next base: position 301,450,836 of record BPTQ01000005.1, read on the forward strand.
GACAGATAAGGACCATTTTAAGACATTAAAGATTGTTAGTGTCAGGTATGATAGTTTTTAAGAGATCTTTTAAGTAAAACAAAACAATTTCACAATCAAACAAGAACAGAAAAAATTTCATTTTGAAAGACCTTGATTCTAAAGAAAAAATCATACCATGACATAACATTAAATCTTTAGATCACCACTTAAATTGTACAATCCGGACTTTTATGAAGCAATATTGATTGAAAATAATTTATTTTAAATCACTCTCCTCCTCAATCGATGACCGTAGTCGTTGATTGTGTGACTTAGGTTTTGATAAAAATGATGTCCGGTGATTTTCAAAATTAAGTCCAATTAATTTTCAAAACAATATTTTTCATTTTCCAAACAATTTAATCAAATTTTTCAAAATTGTTTTAAAAAAATGGTATCCTGCACAAAGATATATTAGTGGTTGAGAAGCTTTTGTTGTTGCTGCTGAGGGTTGGAAGAAAAACCGTCTGCAAATGCAGTGAGACTTCTTCTTACATTGCATTTTGAATGCCAACTGAGGTCAAATTAAGCTCCGTTTCTTCAATCACTTAGAAGAAAACCATCTGCTGATGCAGTTAGACCTCTTACGTTGCATTTATGCCAACTCTCCATAGAAGTCCAATTAAGCTCCGTTTCTTCATTTGTCAACCCAAGATATAGTTACCCTTTCCTTTCGGCATCCAATCATCTTCAATTGTGGGATCCGGATCGGGAACATTCTTTTATACCAATATACCTGCATACGTTAGTGAACACACATACAAATATATGGTGGTCGACATCACCCAAACAACAATCGACTAATAAAAGTCAATGCAACATATCAATCAGATCATATAAGGTATGGGAATTATGTGTATATCAAACACTAATCATCTAAGCCTAGCAATCATATCCTAGGCACCTAGTCCTTCAACATAGGTTAACATCATTTTTAATTAAGCATATTAGGATAATTAAGAAAGCCCGTTAGATGATGTAGATTTGAAAAACATAATCCCCCTCAATCCATGACTCATTTTATGAAAAGTTTAAAAGCGCTGAAGTCATTGATTGAGTTTTCGATTTTACAAAAACTCTGAATCTGATTGTTTTTAAAGCAACTCATTTTCCACCATTTTTTAAAACACCAAATATTTTTCTGAAAAATTTTAGACGGAAAAACATTTGTGTAGGAACAGCAGTCCTTCGACATACTTTCCTTGTTTTGTTTTTAGGATAAGTGCACGAAATATTTTGAAAATTGGTTTAGCGTAGCACTTTCCTTTCTTTGAAGAACGGGTTGCTATCTGAAATAATAGCAAGCCATAGTTTAAGTACGGGTCACAGTCTGAAGTAACTGCAAGCCATAGTTTTTGACATGTTTTGAAAAAGAATATTTACACCTCCTGCTCGAACTTCATCTATGGTCCCGTGCCATTATTGAATGACATTTCTAAGACCGTAGATGTTATCGATACCAGAAGACATGTCTTAGAAAAACAATAATTTTGGTCTTTTTCAAATTTTCTGATTTTTATGGCTTTTTGAAAATTTTATATATATTTTTTTTGTTTTGTTGGTTTTATATTTTTCTATTTTGTTTTATGATAAATATATGCAAAGATAGAGTAGATGATATAGTATAAGAAGATGATGATACGAGTACCGAGATAAGGATATCGAACAGCACGTCGTAGAAGATAGAATTCGTCATCTCTTAAACTTCCACCACCAAAGCTTCCGAGGCTCCAGAATAGAAGAAGGAACATGAGCCTATGAGAAAGAGAGACTTTGGCAGCTTCCCCCAAACCGAAAATCCATTAGATGAGCAGATTCGAAGCTCTATTTCAAGCTTTCCTTAGCCAGGTGCATAGAGAGGCACACCATTATCATAAATCCCTCTACTCCTTTTAAGACCGATAATCGAGATTCTCCATTCGGGGTTATATCATCCAATAGAAGAACAGCAACGTATCATCCCACTTTTAAATAATCTTCTCAAATTTCCTTTCCACTGAAGTCTGAAGCGATCCATTCCAAAAAGGTGTCAAGAGACCACTTCCCTCACGTAGTTGAATTGATGCAGTCAGTCTCTTTGTATAATGCTCATGAACTCTCCCAAATACACATCATGAGGGGAATGAAAACACCTTCCCATGTTCACATTTTTCTTCCCGGATGATCGTGTATGAAGCTCAAGAACCCGAAGTACACCAATACCCAAGAGCTCTCCCGAATACACATCATGAGGGGAATGAAAACACCTCCCCATGTTCACATTTTTCTTCCCTGATGATCGTGTATGAAGCTCAAGTATCCGAAGTATACCAATACCCAAGGAATGAATAACTGAAAACATTGAAGAAGCTGGCCAAGTCACTGATTATCTCTGCGGATGACAATCTCTGCGGATGTCAACTCCGGAATAAGTGATTGTATCTCTGAATCACTGATTAAGCACTCAAGTGAAACAGCTGAGCATCCCCAATGTACACAATCTCTCTCCCCTGATCATTGCGATACCATCGAAATCACCACACACTAGTGTACCTCTTTTATCTTCAGAAACTTTCTTTTACATCACTTCCCCCACGTTGTTGGAATAATAACACTAAAAGCCTTGATGAGTAAAACCTTGAGTTTCTCTGCAGTCATGACATTTGTTTTCCCGGGATATCTTCAATCACTTAGAAGTATTAAGCTCATCAAGTTTACTCGCCATGAGTCAAATCTTGAGTTTCTCTGCGGTAATAACATTTGTCTTCCCGGGATATCTTCAATCACTTAGAAGAATTAAGTTCATCAAGTTTACTCGCTTTGTGTCTAGATGTGTGTCTCCTTGCCCCTTTCTGATTTTGATACTTCAGAATCAGCAACAAATATAAGCCCAAATACTTGAAATTTGTTGAGAAGATCGCTTGAAGTCTTTGTGAGAATCAACATGCTGAATAATGTGAGCAAGTCTAATTGGGGATTAAATTAGACATATCACATTCCCCCAATTAGTGCTCTCCCCTAAACCGACAATCTGTTTGATAGATGCCCAGATTAAGAAGAAGTCTTTAGATCGTTAAATGAAACTCGTCTTTAGTCTTCTAACATGTAGCAGAAAATGTAGAACAGACTGTAGACTCAACCTTCTTCAAGATTGTTCAGTTGGGGAATAGATAGTTAACATCTTCAACTCACACCAAAAAGCATCCCAATTAACTTACATCTTGCAAATCCTCTTAACTAAAATCTCTCCCAATCAAACAAGAACATAAAGATGTTCATCAAGGAAATCAGCAATAAGGCCGCAACGAACACACAAGATGGTAACGCCAAACTACCAATCACATCAAACAAGAACAGAGAGATTGTTCGGAATCATCATGTTGATGTATACGTGAAGCATTAACCGGAAGCACTTTGTCGATAAACTCATCAATCCGAGTGAAGATGTCAACCAACGGCTCTTAGAAGAGAAAAACTCCATGTGAAGATGACCCGATAATAAGAAGCTCGGTTCTTACATGAGTTTAGAGCCGTATGACCATTTAAATTCTCAAATATCAATCAACAATGCAAAAAATTCACACTTCTTCTCCCCCTCAAGAATTGCATACAGAGATGTCATTCTTGACTAAATAAGTGAAAATCATCCGAATGTTCTGTTCACACTTCTCTCCCGCAAAATAAGCACATGATGTCGCCATCTTCATTATAATCGAGCAAGTGGAATGAGAAAACAATCAGTGGTAGTCCGGTTCACTTGATGACTGAAGCGCATGGAAAAAGTATGAAGCATGTTGATGAGAATGGTCATAATTGAGAAGATTTCTCTTCTTCAGAAGATAAAGCGCACTGACACGTACACTTTTCTTTTCTTTAGAGAACGAGGCATGAACTGTTGTGTTCATACGTCATAAGAAGATTTCTCTTCTTTCAAAGATAATGCGCACTGAAACGTACACATTTCTTTTCTTTAGAGTACGAGGCATGAACTGAGTTGTTCATACGTCATAATCTCTCTCTTTTCAACTCTCTTAGCAAAACATGTAATCATCACCATTATCATTCAGTAGGCTCTTTGCAGTGACAGCTGATGGAGATGACCCAATATGATGAATTTGACCCTAAAGTAAACTAACCCGAACTCGTGACTTATACTTGCACATATGTAACAAAGAACGGTGCCGAGACTTCATGCCCATTTGAATCTCTAAGTACTCTATACTCCTCAACCAACCAACCATCAAGTAAAAGACGTACATTACCTCTTGAAAATCCACAATTGAATGTGACACTGAGCACTACAACGTAACTCCTTTAAATGATAGTTATTTTGTGGTGGTAAGAGCCCAATTCCCCCAAGTGGTAAAAGAAAAAGTAAAAGCCACCCAACAATAACTAGATTTCCAAGTCTTCGTTTTTGATAATAAGCTCGAACAAGGATCATGAAGAATCTTCATCCATCCATCCCCGATACCTTCAGATACTAAGTACACTCGCCCGTGATAATTCACTTCAACCTCAAATTAATAATACTGAATTAACGCCGTTGTCACATCTTCTGAACTGCTCAAATCTAGCCTTCTTTGACATTTAAATGAACTTTGATAATGGTTTCATCCCGACCATGGTTAAATGAGCATAACCCCGTAAAACTAAGTAATAACCAAACTGCCATGACGAATATCCAAACACACATCCAATTTATGAAGTACACCCTTTTATCCCTTCTTCGAAACAGAAACCGTAACACCAACATCAGAAGACCTCGAAACACGCTTTCCTTTCTCCAAGATGGTTCCATCATCACGGGATTTTACAATTCTATAGTTTAAACCGAAAAATAGTTTCTTTCGCGGGATTTTACAAAACCAAGAATAAACCGTATGATAGTTCCGGAAATGCTCTTTACAATTACCATGATGTTTCCAGTGTCACGGGATTTTACAGGTGTATGATTTAAACCGAGAAATAGGTTCTTTCGCGGGATTTTACAAAATCAAGACAAAACCGTAAACAATATCAGCTTGAATGTGTTATGACAATTTTGGTTTCGGTGAATATCTGTTTTAGGGGAACATGCAGCGGTTCATCAGCGATTCTTACTCTAACATCAACAAAATCATCAACCATCCAGTAAATACTTTGGTAAACACATCATTCACGTATTCTGTCGGCTGTTGCTGTGACCACTTGGTGAAATAAACCCGATAAATCAAACTCGAACATGAAGTAAAATTCCCCAGATTTGTTACTTAAACTTGTACTAATCCATGTGAAGAAAAAACGGTGAACCCAATGTACAAAACCTCTTGACCATCTCAACTGAGTGAGACACCGAAGTGATAGTTACGTTGTGTGTTAAGCGAGAAAGAGTCACAACCGTAATTAAATAGCCAAGTCTTTATCACCCTCTATAAACGCCCAAACAAGTCATCTTCGCGGAAGAGTAGAAAGAAAGAAGATGAAAATAAGTAAACCCGCCCGGTAAACGTTACTTCAAATCCAAGTGAGCAATACCAAACAGCAAACCCGTAGTCAACTTTAATTAATCTTAAATTCTAGCCTTGACAAAATATGATTCGTGAAAATGTATAGGCCAAGGTATCCAATCACATACCACATCAACTCTCATCGTCAAATCATATTATCTCAAAACGTCTTATCATCATCCAATCTCTTAAAACATCAAAGAACATATATACGATCTAATTTTGAGAAGCCCGTCCACAATTTTGAATAAGATCCAATTAAGCTTTAGAAGGCCCATGTCCACAACTCAAAATCTAACCGGTCCATTGAACAAATCTCATCAATACACAAAATATGATTCCAAGACTAAAGTTCAAAAGAAAATCAATCATTTGGTGCACGTTTAATTTCTTTGCCTAAGAGTCTTAACACCAACATTACACGGCCCACCCATGAAGCACATAACTCATGAATAGTATCTGGCCCAAGAGTAAAAAAAACATTGCAAGGCCCATGACACACTTATCACCTCGGCCCAGTACACTCACGACAGTAATATGCCCTAATCAATTGGGTATTTAATACTCACAAGTATCACAACTCAACCCTAATATCACTCTTAAGTCACACAAACCCTAACCACATCTCATAAAAATACGCCACCATCTCATCTTAGCCTCTCTCCACATCTGCTACACACAATCAAACCTTAAACACTCAGCCTCAACGAGTCCAAAACAACTAAACCATTCAATTGTACGCCCCCCTTTAGTCTTCACGCAACAATAACATAGTCAAGCATATCATGCTCACCACAGGGATGGTTTGGGCATGATATTCACGCCACAGGTATGGTAGTCAAATGATGAGAAGGCTTTGAGATGTAAGACATAGCCAAAGATTTGAGGTAAGATAACTTAAGGAAAAACTTGTTTGTAAATCGTATATAACCGATCATAAGAAAACTGATTTAACATCGATTGTTAAACTCATTTCTTAGATCGTATATTAACATGGTCTATGATGGAAAAGGTTCACACAAATAAAGTTTTGTGGAGATAGGGCACATAATCGAACCTATTTTGAGATTCATCAATAGCTATGATTCCGTATATTTATTTTTTGAGACAAGATCAGTGATGATAGTTTCGTGATATATTGACCTTCGAAGTCAAGATGAACTCATTGTTTTATCACGAGATGATTCTGAGATCAATTAATTTATGTTCAAAGATCTTTTGATTAATTTTAATCATCATGTTACACTCGATCTATGAAGAGGATTTCTCTCGGATTTAAAGACTTGTGTCTTGATGTGATATTTGAATCGCATGAGAGAAATGGACTGAGATCATTTGCTGTTATTGTATTAATTTGTGATGATGAGGTTTTCGTGGTAGTTAAATGATTTAGTACGAGTCTTTGATCTGTGAGGATAACTTTCATTCGTGTAATTGTTCTTGTAAAGGACCTTGTGTATTTGAAAAACCACACGAAGTAAAGATCTGAGATCTTAGATTTCTAGGTAGTTAGGATGAGGTTGGATCGATGATGAGTTAAAGTTTGTGAACTTGGATCTTTAAGGTCTTGATAATACTTTGATAAGCACAAACTTTGACTGAGATCTTGAATTAACTACCCTTTACTCATAGAGTCTTGTTGAGGTATTTGAGATTAGGATGGTATGAGTTTGATGTTGTATGATGAAAGATTAGGTCAGCTTAGAGTCATTATGGTAATTGTTGTATGTGGTCATGGTCGAGTCATATTCTTCTTCATCTCTTTCTGTTGCAAGTCGCTAGCCCAAGTCGCTAGCCATTATTTTCCAAACCAAGTCGCTACGTCTTTTTCAAAAACAAGTTGCTACGACTTCTTCCAAACCAAGTCGCTACGACTTGTTAAAGAACAAGTCGCTAGTGTTAAAAACCAAGTCGCTAGCCATATTTTTGAGTCATGTCGCTATTATTTTTGATAACAAGTCGCTACATATTTTTTTTTCAGTACATAACTCGCTACTTGTTCAAAAACAAGTCGCTAGGTCACCATAATCACACAACTCGCCACCAACGTCGCTAAAAATGAGATACAATGTATCTGGACACTAAGACAAGTCGCTAACTTGATAACCAAGTCGCTAGTATGATAAATGATTTTTCAGATGAGTTTTCCGACTCAGTTCCGACCACCTTCATAGTTACCCAGAAAACATCACAAAGGATGCACCTTTTGACCCAAAATGACCATAAAAATTACTAGATATTCAAATTTTGGACAAAGCATACACAACCAGAACTTGGACAAAAATGACTTGGACACATGTTTTAAACAGTAAAGATCAGTTTACCCAAAAAAACGTATTCTAACCACAAAAACGTATCTAAACCCGTTTCAAATAATCAAATAAGAATCAAAACCACAAAATTATCAAAATATGTTGAAAACAGTTTCGAAACCATAAAAAATCATCAAGACACAACAACCCTGGCTCTGGTACCAATTGTAGGATCGTTATTTTATTGTGTTTGATGATTCGGGTGGTCTTGGATGATCAAAATACATGTTTGCCATAGTTAGAGAGTTAGTAGAGAGAGAGGGTGTTCTTGTTAGAGGTTTACACAAAGTATGGAATATTAGATTGAATGAGAAGCACCACCCCTTCCATGGATGGAAGGGGTATTTATAGTTACATGAAATACGACCTCCTATCGGCCTGTGGATCAGGCATAGAGTGTGTAAAGACCCGTCCTTCCTCCACGGTGTTACACTACGCTAAACTAAACTAATAACTAACTAATAAACTGATAAATAACGTAAACAACGACAAATCTACGAGCTAACATATGCTAGACCATTATTGGGGTGACCGACTCTTTAACATGGAATTTTCAATTCCTAACAAATTATCATATCGATACAACCTTTAAGAGTTTTTTTTGGTTCTTATACACTAACAGTTACCTTATTGTAACAGGTATCGCATTAACCTAAAACTAAAGTCAACCACTTATGGAACAACAACACCATCATACTAACACGGCAGACTACAACATATATGAAAACACAGGTATGTTCCAACAAGATTAATTAGACATCATATATCTAAAATTCATTTACTGCTAAAACATAAATAGAAAAGATCATATATTAAAAGATCCATACACATAACCATTACTAAGTCTTAGCCAACATATCCCCATAACCCTACCCATTTACACCATACCTTAAACCCAAAATATATTTCACAAACACTAAAATAACCCAGATCAGTATACCATAGACTTCAACTTCTCAATGAATGACAGAAGCTCCCTTACTCGCTTCTGCTTCTTCATGACATTCACCAAAATCGTTGCAGCTTCTGTCAAATATTCTTTTTGTAAATTATTCAACTGTGAAATGCTTTGCACGCAAGAATCAAAAGGAAACAAAAGCTCCAACTCTCCAATCACACAATCCCTCTCAACAACACGAGCCCTTATATCTTGGGCTTTTTTCCTTAATTCTGCTTCATCCAACATGGTGACAGTAAGCTCCCTCTGAAATCGGACAACCATCATATCCCTAACCGAACTAGAACCAGCAGCAGCAGCTAACTCATTGCAAAAAGGCATTGGTGTAGTCATCTTTTTTTTGTGTGTTTGGTTTTTAAAACACCTAATTTCTGCTATGTGTGTGTGTTTAAAGTGAAAAATATTTGTTGGTTATGATTGATAAACTCTAATTGTAGATGACTTATAAGTCATTTGATTTGATTGCCACCCTAGAGCCACCAAATGCAATAGTAACTAATGATGGATTTGGCTTCCCCATGAACAAGCATTAATTATCCAACCTTTCACATACTTGGCCCTTTTTTTCAAGTGTACTCTCAAAAAAAACCATTTGCTGTTATTAATAAAAAAAACGTACAGGAAAACAAGTAAAAAAATTATATGTATATATATCAAAAAAAAGAAAAAAAAAAGAAAATATGTGATACAGAAATTTTATGAACATCACCAGTTTGACCAAGAAAATATCTAACCACAAAAAATATGTTTCTTATTTAAAAATTACTTACAATTGTATACTTTATTGCAACGTTAACTTTTTTTTTACTTGGATTCCACAGATTTTTTATCATCACAGTGAACGTGACATTCAAGAACGGGAAACATCGTATAAAAACATTTCAAACGTTGATGCACTGCCAGTAATTCAATAGCTACATTGTATATTCGCTTAACCAATATTGTGTTCGATATATGTATTTACATGCTCTTTCTTTCATTTACTTTGTAATATTACAGTACTTAATTTTTAAGGTGATTCTACCATTTTAAGGCAATTGTATATATACCCACTAAAACTTACATATTTGCATATATACCCAAAACATGCTTAAGTTGCATTGTACATCATGCATTAAAAACTTGTATTATGGGGAAATATGCAACTTTTTGAGTTTTAGTGGGTATATATGCAATTCTCCCATTATACAAACTAAAAAAATAAAACAAATATCCTTCTCTTAATAGTCATCATTGCAAGGTTTTGAGAACTGTGATATTACGGCTACAATCACACATTCCAAATAGTCTACGCAAAAAAATCTTCTCTATCTTCTTCAACACAACAACCCCATCGTCAGGTAATGCTACACATTCGGTTTTTTTTATTTAAACCATCCACTACAAATGTAAAGTGATTGATCTGCATGTTAATGATATGTTGATGGTTACAAATGCATGTTTGGTATTTTTTTTTTGCAATATTTTACATATCCTAAAGAATATAGTATCCTTTGATCATAATGTAACATCCGTTTTATTAGAAATATATGCGATTTGATTCTTTAGAATATTGTGTGACATGTAAATATAGGATGATTTGAATAAAAAGAATTAAGGATATATGTGAATTGTAGAATACGTGAATTGTGGAATACGTATCAGCTATTTGTTAAATAGGTGGTCCTAAAATAATTAGACAACTTGTAAACATATGTTTAATCATTAGGTTAGTATAGCTTTTATATGATTTGGTTAAGCACTACACCTTATGTAATTATTTGAACTTAGGTTTAAACATTGAATGAAGCAATGGCATATGGTATGTTGGGTAGATTATGAATTTGTTAATAGAATTTAACAAACGTATGGGGTAAGATGATTAAACGTAAAAAAATACATATTTTTACTCTAAAAGGACTATATGATTATTGATTTTTGAAACATAGTTAAATATGTAGTAATACATCTTCAATCATTTTTTGTTTGACACCTTAATGATAAAGGTGTATTGATCATCTAAGACTTGTATTAGTTGGTGGAAATGTTATGTATATGTGAAAACCTTATTGACCATTCAGACAATTGTGGTTTAAAAATAGAATGAGCATCCAATTTTTTTTTTGGAGGGAAACTGCAGAAACATTAGGACATTACAGGTAAGTTATACTTGAAATACTTACTTAAGGTTATAAATTTATCAATGTAACCATCAAATTGGTATACGTGCTTAGTTTTTAAATTTAAGATGCTTCCAACTTTGTTTACTGAAACACTATACCCCAAGAAGCGCTGGATACACGTAATCCAAAATTGGGGAACCAAACATAAGGTTTACTGGAAATTGATTGGTGGTCGCATTACTTTGTATGGGTCCAAGTGGTTAGCTTTTATAGATGACAGCAAATACATCAATGTGGCCCATTCCATTTAATTCGTCAGGAAGAAGACTGTTATTATGTAACAGGGTACAACGATGCAGGGCATGAATGCAATGGATACAATCTGGTTCTTGTAGGTTACAGACAACGTAGATGCCTGGTTACGTTGGATGAACATCCTGGACAACCACCGGTAAGAAAAAATGTTAATCAATACATTGTATAAGTTTGTTGAAAATGGGGATTATTTTAATTGTTTGACCTGCTAATGTTTTCTTTAAACTAAACTGTTACGTAGGTCATTCCTTGCAATTTCCAGACCAGCACTGACAATAACCAATTTGACGTTCTTGTTGCTGGCGTACCCGTAGCAGCTATCACTCACTGTCAAATTGAAATACTTGATGAAGACAGACACGTGCATGAGTTTGGTGGACACGGATGGAATGTATTGGTTCACGATGAAAACCTGTCTGCTGGCACAAGAGTTGTTTTCACAAATCTACTAAACAATACTCTTTCCCTGATGCCATTTGCTGAAAATGGATTGATGATGCGTTCTGAACATGTACAACGTATGGAGCTGAATGGTAGAAGACCGTTCTTGAGAAAGCCATAGATGAAGGTATGTTAATCAAAATGTAGACATAATCTATGATTTTATTTTAAAAATAAACCTTTCTATATAATAGCTTTTAAATTATTAATCATTTTTATTAAATTCCAATTGCAGATGAACGAATGAAACACTTATGTGCATGGGACGAATGTACAGAGCATGAAAGTGAAAGGGATTGTTTTTACTCGCCCATCCTAGCATACGTCACGGACAGGAGTCTTTTGGTAAGTAATGATACAAATCGGACCATTTCAGTCATTATCTGCTTTCGCAAAAACTAATATATACTTCAACACATGGACATACTTTTGTTGAGCATACTACATTGTTTTTTTTAATGCAGAACATACCACATTTGTTTGTGAAGCGACATAACATGTGGAAGTACCATAATACAGTGCTGAAATACCGGGAAGACATGGAGTTTTATGTGAACGTGAATCTGGAACACCACAGCAATAGGCCTAGAAGCAAGAACCACATTACCATAAACGCAAGATGGAGAGAGATTGTTCAGGAGTGTCAGTGGGAACCAAACAAAATGGTTAGATTCAATCTTGTTGACTTTGTTGACTTTTTCAGCGAAGACCAAGCTTCGGTGTCTTCCTGTACCCCAGTTCTAATTCCAGTATTTAGCATGTGTTAAAACATAATTCCAGTCGTTATCAGTTGTTATGGGTAGACATGTTTATAAACTATTTTTTGGAATGTGTAGGATTTGGTTGACTTCATTTAAGGTGTATGTTCCCAAGAATTTGAAGCCATTCATGAGATGGAAATGTAAACTACTTAGTATAGCCCCTATCTGGAAGTGTATGGTTCCTAGTGATGCCATGTACTCTTCTGCCTTGATCATTGTGGGAGCTGGAGGAATGGTCTTGGTGGAAGGGTATCATGGAAATGTAGCTAGATGGTCTATTGGTGCATTAAAAGATGTTCTTTGCGATGGTTTTGGGATGGTTGTCATCTGTCCATGGTTGTATGATATGGGCAGTTTGTTTTTGTTATCAGACTTATAAGAACAGTTTTATCAGATATTGGATAGAGTTAGCTTGTATGCTACTTGATTTGGGACTTGTCCATATCAGTGTATGTTGCTTATTTCATTGTACAAAGTTTCCTTAATTAATACAAGTTCACCTTTGCACCAAAAAAATTATTTTGTGTTGTGGTCTACTAATAAGCAGAAAATTTTAGTGGTTAAGGCTGCCAGTACAAAGTTAAGTCTGGCAGACCTAAGTTAAGTCTATTTAGTATTCGTAGTTAGTTCTGTTTATGAAAAAATAGATTAGTTTATTAGAGTTATATTAGGGAAGGATATGTACGCGTAGAGATATATTAGGAAGGATATACTAGGGTTTCCTAAGTGTATAAAGGAACCCTAAAGTATAGTGAAATGAACTTGTACTTAGACGAATAGAAATATTAATAGAAGAAGTTTATTAGTGAAATAGCATTTGTATTCTTCTTGCTTGTTGTTAAGATTCCGCATTAACAATCAAGTACTCGTTGTTAAAGAGTTCTTCATATAATTAGTTTGGATTTATCCAAGTTTAGTAGATTGTGTTGTTGCACAAGTGTGAATGTGTGTGCATATCAATGTGACTATAAAAGCCATCACCTACAAACCCACATTTGCATTAACAACACAATAAATGCAAAAAACTTGACCATATGGTGTTTAAAGTGAAGAAATGTGTATTTTGTGTGACTATTGATCATCCAATAGCCACATGAATTTTATGTTTGTGTTGCCTTTTCTAACATTTAGTCACCCAAAGCATGTTTCTTTTGGGTATTTAGTCACATACAATTAATCATAAAGTGTCTAAAAGTGTTAATAAGTGTGACCATATGTATTTAAAGTGAAGAAATGTGTATTTTGTGGGACTATTGATCATCCAATGGCCACATGATCATAATTTAGTCACACATTTGTGATATGTTGTTGCTACTGTAAAGGCATATATTCACATGATCGTGCTAGAAGTAAATGTGACTATACAAATTATCTTTTGCCAACGTAACACAAAATAAACTTTAAAAACACATACTAAGTTACATGACCATATGTACTGGATTTTGGTTACACTTAAATAATGTGTGACAAAACGTTTAGTGTTACCATATATGGCATTTGGTCACAGTGTTAGTAGTAAATGTGACTATATACATTAGCTTTTGGCAAGCTAACACAAACTAAACTTTGAACACACACATTAACTTACGTGACCATATGTACTGGATTTTGGCTACACTTAACGAATGTGTGACAAAACGTTTAGTGTGACCATATATGGCATTTGGTCACAGTGTTCAAGTGTGTGACATGTATTTGTCACTGTTTATATGTATATCGTGACTAATGCTTCAATCTTACTTTTCATTTGTCACGCGTTCCAATTTCATATGTGGCTAAATAATTAGCAAAACATATCAGTCACCCTTAAATACTGTGTGACAAAACTTGACTGTATGATTTAGACACACAAAAAATTACTTCATGTGACTAATGCATCAAGGTTACTTGTATTTGTCACGCGTTCCAAATTCATATGTGGCTAAATGATCAGAAGCAAAATTACGAGTTACCTTTATCCACATAATGTTTGATTGTGTGGCAATAGAGTTCTAATGGTCACACAATCAAAATTTTCATGTGTGGCTAATTAGTAAATGTTGTCAATTTTCGTACCTTCAGCCACACAAATATGCTAATGTGTGGCCGTTCCATTTCGCCCATGTGTGACCAAATCCCGTTTTTTTACTTGTGTGAGGTAGTTTTCAGTGACTTTTTAACCTCCTGAGATTTTTTTAAATCAAGGTATCGTCTATTGATAAGATTATCTTCATAGACAAACTTCTCATAGATTTCCGGAAGTTCAAGAGTTTGAATATGATTAGCATTCTTAAGTCCCTGAGAGAAGTTTAACCACTTCTCAAGGAGACTATTGACAAAACCTACATTAATTTTATGTTTAGACATGTTGACACCATCATTTGCCGATTCATTCAACAAGGTTTTATAACGAGTGTAAGTTTGAGAGAAGGTTTCAGAGTCTTTGGCTCTAAAGGTGTTGTACTTAAGTTTCAGGTCCATGATCCTGTTTTTCTTGTTATCTGAGGGACCCTCATAGTTATAAACCAAGTTATTCCAAGTTTACTTGGTTGTAGTATAGCTAATGACTGATTCCATTACATCATTAGAGAGACATGATATAATGATGCTTTTGAGTCTTTGGTCCTGATTCACCACCCTTCTCTCATCTTGGGTCTACTGAGCTTCTGGTTTTGATAAACCTTCAGCAGTTTTAGGGACAAATGGACCTTCCTTAATGCATTTAATGTAATAAAGATCCATCCCAGTTAAGTAGCAAAGCATGAGCTTTTTCACTTGTTGAATTTTCCAACTTCAAGTCGAGGGGTAACAGCAGCATATGCTCCACCCTTTTTATCGACAAGTTGGGGAACTTCACTTTTAGCCATGGTAGGATCTTGATTTTAAAAACGTTTTGAGCAGCTTTAAAAAAATTTATAAATCAACATGCTCTGATACCACTTGTTGTTCCCGTATCACTAGTAGTAAAATTACAAATAAAGCTAATCGTGATCAATGACTTAAGTAAAGTAATTTGAAAAATCAGTTTAACAAGTTAAAAGTAAAGTAAATGCACAAGAGATTTTTTAACGTTTATATTCTTATTAAAACGAATCAAAGAATATATTACCCAAGTGTTTGCGGACTAACACTTGGGATTGAATGACAAGTGTGGTGGGATACTCCTGACTAAGCTTAGGCTAAGTCTATGCACAACTACACGAAACCACTGAACTATTTCAGGGACTAGTTGTATTTGGAGGAGTGAAAGTTGCTTGTGAATGTTATACACATTTAATGCACAAGCTTAAATTTCACTTCATCCTTATGCCTATTTATACAAGTGTGAGTTTTAACTATTTCCTAAAAGACAATACTGACGTAATCTATAGAGGACAAAATACTTATGTATTTTGTCTCTGTTTACAAGAAGTTATTTTGGGTAAAAGACAATACTACTTTCTGATCATCGATGATGACACTGATCTTGGTTGTTAGCCTTTCAGGGAAGGTTTGACTTATATTTTATAAGGACTCCTCCTTATGCATTCAAACTTTTCCCGCCTTGTCCCGCCCATTCTTCAGTCTTTTGTTTTCAGTGGTTGTAGTTGTTGAGGAGTTATGGGATTCAGTGAGTTATTGTCATCACTTACTGAACCCATCATCTTCTTCTTGACTCAGTCTTCACCCTTTGAGTTCTGCCTCACTGAGTGGAGAGTCTTTCTTCTTAAACTTGCTCTGAGTGTCCTGAAGATAACTGACTGAGTGACTATTCACTCAGTGACTTATTAGTGTTTAAGGACATAAACACTTAGGGTATTTTATATTCAAATCCTACACTTAAATGATTTGGGTACTGACTGAACCCAACAGTATGATTGAAAAAAGTAGTAATGTGAGAAATCAGAAAGAAGGAGTTGAAGAGTTAAAAAAAAGTAAAGAAAATGGTGAAAAGAAATATCCCTCCATAATTCAACTTAGTGCAGAAATCGGGTTCAATTGATATGCTACAGGTTGTCACAAAGATGATGCCGGTATTGAAGACAAGTCATCATGGACCCAGTGACGCAATACACCTAACCTTCTAGCCACTCAATTCCTTTTAAAAGGATTTGTTTCATTCTCACGGGGAACCCTACATAATCTATCGACCTCTCATTCCGAGAAGTGTTGATATTGAAACAGAAGACACCGCTACTAAAAAGTAAAATCAAAACGCACCAATTGATTCTAAAGCCACGAGATTCATCAATAAGAATACAAATTATAATTTTTGGAATCCTTCGCAGATCTTAGTAATCTTGCCAGAACATTTATGAGAGGATTTACATATGTGATCCTAAGTGATTGAATGGAAATTCCTGCCAGGGTCAACGTCAAACAGCCTTGACAATAGGTAATTTCGGTAATTCTTTATGGGTTACGCTTAGTTTTCGCGGTGGTTTCAAAAGCTCTACAATCATGGAGTGATACCTTGGTGTACTCCAGCGACTCACAACGACAGTGTGAAGATATTAAGTACGAGGACATGCCAGTGACCATCCGGTCTGAGATTCGTCAAAGAACGAGCCAGCGATCTGCGATGTACTTGTACAAAATATTTAGATACTTACGTCGGGAACTTTATTTCTCACTATTTTCATGCAGATACTTATGAAGGCCCGGAGTTCCAGCAATAACCACTACCACCACCATTATCATCAACATCTATTTCCACAAGCTCATACCCATACCATATAGACATTCTCATCAAAGATCTACGCAAAATCAAAGTTCAGAAAGATTCTTCGCCAAATTCCAAGAATTTGCAAAGTTAAAAGACAAAGATCAAAGTTAAAAGTTGAGAACAACACAGGTATAAAGATTCAAAGTTATCAAGAAGTATGAGCATGTCGGAAAGGAAGAAAAGTCATCAAAAACAAAGATGTTGATTGAAGGCAATAAAAATCTGTTGGAATCACTCCTAAACCTTATTCAAGTGTTACTGATTCACATATAATAGGTAGCTTAATATGTCCTTTATGTTTGTTTTTAAGCTAAGGCTTATGTAGAAGGCCCATAAGCCTTGGCCCAAGTCCAATAAGGAAAGGAAGGGACTAGGTGTGTTGCCCTAGCTCCCTTTCCTATAAATACCTTGTAATAACCCTCACTTGAGGGTCAGTTGTTCAATTTATTCACTCTTTCACTCTCTACACCTAACCATGCATATTCATACGTGTGTGTGTGTAGTTGTTCAACCGATCTATATCTCTTCATCTATTTCTTCTATTGATGCTTGTGTTACTAATATGGTGACCTAACAGTGGTATCATTCGCCAAATAGTTGGGTGAATCGTTTTCGTTGTTTATGTGAGTTTCAGTCTTACGCGTAACAATGGTTGATACTTTGGTTCGCTTAAAAACTTATTTTTTACACTTTTCAATCCAAGATTCTTGTACTTTCAACGTTTTAAGGTGTTAAAATAACTGTTTTTGACAAAAAGTTTCAAACTTTACGTGTGGATCATTGTTTTTAAGCTAGGTTTTTTAAGTGGGTATAGTTCTACGCATAACTTTTTTATAAGCTTTGGATCATCAACTTTCACACTTTTGTGTTATTTTGGTGATATTGAAGCTATTTCATCACAAAAATCTGGTTTAGAAAAATCTTTGGGCAAAAATCATTTTTGGTGGAGTTCTACGCATAACGAAACCCTAAAACTACGCATAAGAGTTCCTTGGTTTGATCTTCAGTTTCGTGGATTACTCAGTGTTTTTCTTGCTTGGATAAGCCTGAAAACACTTCGACTTTGGATATCTTTTGCACTGTAATAGTGTAAAAGATCGTTTGGGTAAAACCCTAATCTTACGCATAAGCTTAAGCTTACGCGTAGAATTCATTACGCATAAGATTTATCTTACGCCTAAGCTCTGCCTTACGCATAAGTTAATCCTACGCATAAGTTTTCTACGCCTAACTTTCTTTTTACGCATAACTTTAGTGTTTTTCTCATTACTTACGCGTAAGCTAATCCTACGCGTAACTCTTGCTGTTACGCGTAACTTTGGTGTTTTTACGCATAAGTGGTACTTTGCTTTTCTGTGATTTCTACGCCTAAGGATACTTCATCAACAACGGTTCATTCGACTACAAAGATCCATTTAACAACACAAGTTTTCAACATGTCACAACCACCATACTCTAACTATTTTCCTTACACTTATCATCAACAACAACAACAATTTAATCATCAACAACAAATTTATCAACAACAATTTAATCAACAAAATACCCCACAACTTGGAGCAATTCCACAACCTCAAATGGTTCAACCTCCACCTAGTCTTCAAGTACAACCTTACACAAACTTCTACAATCAACATCCATCCAGGAATACTATGAAGGAACCAACATGGTTTGGCAAGATGTGTGAAGCCTTAAGCAGCCAACAATCAATTCATGAAGCTGGTTCACTTGATAGACCTCCAATGCTCACTCCCAGAAATTATGATCAATGGGTGATAAGGTTCTTTAGGTTTTGTGATCTAAAGAAGCCACATGGAAAGTTTTTAAAGAAGGTCATTATGGAAGGTCCATTTCAGATGCCTACTGTTATCACACCCGTAGATCCAGATGCCAATCCACCAAGAGATGCTGTCACCAACATTGCAACTATCTCCGACCTCACTGGTGATGAACTTCTACACTTTGAAGCCGATGAACTAGCAATGCAATACATCCTTTTGGGACTACCCAATCCGATCCATCGAAGTGTTGATGCTCAAAAGACAGCTAAAGCAATGTGGGAACATATTCATCTTCTAATGGAAGGCACAGCACTCAATCAGGAAGACATGGAATCCAAAATCTACTTGGCTTATGAACACTTCATGATTGAACCAGGAGAGACATTAGAGTCATATCATCATTGCTTTTCAGACATCATTAATGATTTGGACAAACACAACATCATCATGCCTCGAATTGCTGTCAACAAAAAGTTCCTCAGTAGTCTTGGTCCGGAATGGGAGAAGTATGTCATTTTTCTCCGTCAAGCTAAGAACCTTCATCATGCTACATACGGATTGTTGTACGACTATTTGAAGCCTCACCAAAAAGAAGTTGACAAAGAAAGGACTATCCGTGGACTCCCGACTTCACAGTCAATTCCTGATAATCAACAACTTGCTTTGTGGGCTCAAACTAATCTTCCTCCTCAAACAGCTCCGCAACCCGCTCCTCAACCAACTGCAACCATTACACCATATGATCAGTCACAGCAACAACCTCAACAAAATCAATTGGTTCCATACAACAACAACAATGCTCAAGCTCTTTATAGTGAAGCTGATGAGGACTCTGCTGCTTTCGATGAATTGCAACAAGGATTTGTTATGATTGCTAAAGCCTTCGGTCGGTATACAAAAAATCCAACAATCGCATTCGTTCCTCATCCAATACAAGGAATCAAGCTGTTGTGAACAATGGACGCGTAGAAGTTCAGAACCGTGGTTATGGTCGTCAGATGGGAGGTGGTCAAGGGTTTAATGCTATTGGAAGGAATAACATGGGTGCTCCGCAACAACAGATGGGTCAAGTGGTTGAACAGGGGAATGCTCAGAATGGGGTTAATGGTCTTCGTTGTTATAACTGCAATGAAAAGGGTCATCTGGCTAATGCATGTCCTAAGCCGAGGACAAGAGGCAGTGCTTATCACAAAGAGGCGTTGCTCTTGGCTCTTAAGGATGAAGCTGGTGGAACTCTTACAAACAAGGAACAAAGCTTTATGGTAGATGCAGATTCTGATGATGATATGGAGGACTTGCAGGCTAATGCAGCAGTGATGTTGATGGCACAAATGCAAGCTCTACACATGAGTGACACAGGCCCAGTGTATGACACTGATGGCTTGTCTCAGGTACCTGAACAAAATATACTCATCCCTGATCTGATATCTCCGCCAATTTCTCCATCCGACCAGGATCAGAGTGTTCAACATGAGCAATCCACATCTCATTCCGATGATTATCAAATAGATCATGTAGTTATATTTGACGATCAAGATGACCTTATGGTTAATATTGATAATCAAGTTGACTCCGTGATTATATTTGAGGATCTAAATTATGATCATGTTGTGACTCACGTTGAACAAAATGAGCTTCGGTCTAATAGAGAAATTGAGCTCCTGACCTTAATTAAAGACCAACACTCTCGGTTGGAAATTTGCACTAAATTAAAAGAGAACAATGCACTGTTAATTAGGGATAATGAATGCTTAATTCGACAAATCAATTTTTTTAAAACTCAAGAAAAACATGAAAAAGGTTTTGAAGTCGCTTTTGCTAAATCTCATCAAAACGAAAAATCATTAGAACGACAGATACGTGATCTAGCCATTTCCAAGAATGCTTTGTTGTCTCAAATAGAACAACTGAAACATGAACATAAACAACAACTTAACACTCTTACTTTGGAAACACAAAAAGCCAAGGCTGAGTTGTTAACTTGTCAAAAACAGTTCTCTGAGTACAAACAGCATTCCACGAAATGAATAGATAACTATCTTGAAGAAATTGTCGACTTACAAACCAAAATCAAAGAGTTTCGAAATGTTGTTTACAAACATGGTGAGTCAATCACAACCATTCAAAAGTTTACTTTTAAACCTAATCCAAATGGATATGGACCAATTCTTGCTGATTACAAATCTAAGTTTTCAAACAGAGCATTCAAACCAAATCCTGATGTTTACAGTGCAGAACATAGAATTGATGATTTAATTATGACTGTTGTTGAATATAATCTTATGGAGGAATTAGATGCAGATGACAAGAGTCGGTCAAAAATGGAAAATGTTGTTTATAACAAACCATTTAACTATTCAAAAGCCGTTACTTTTGTCAAACAACAAGATACTTCTAATAAACCTTTTGTTATCACACCAGTTTCTGAAGTTAGTCCCAACCCAATGGTGCACAAATTAATGGTCTTTTACCTTCACTTAGTGAAGTTAAAACAAAAGCCGAAAGTTGTCGCGTTATAAAATACTTTGTCACTTTCTTATCTGACCTCAAAATTTTGGAACGTGAGATTGAATTTCATTCTGAAATAAAAGTTGAACATTTTCAATTGCCAATGGCGCGAGAACATAGAGACATTCTTCAGAAAAGACTTTTACCCCATGTAAAAAATTTGAAAACTTGTGCACTATATTGGGAAAGGGATTTTCACAAGGAACTCGGTCTCATGAAAACAGTTTTCGAGAAAACAGAAACATCGATTTCAAATACTAAACGTAAAAAGAAATTGTTGAGAAAAGATGTTGATAAACTCTTGGAAGATGTTATCTGTGCTGATATCAATAATCTTGTTGTATTACAATCTGTTGCATATGCATCTGATCATATCTCTGCTGATTCTGTTGACTCTATTGATATTGTTGTGAATACTGATAATGTGCATCAGATCGAGTCTTTAAAAGCTGAAAATGCACGACTGTTAAACGAACTTTCAAATTCAAAACGTCGTCTTCAATGGTGTCAAAAAGATTGTCAAAATCGTGAACTTGCTTTGCAAAACAAAATCCACCAGTTGCAATAAAAAACGTTTAATCCTAAAATTGAGCAACTGGATGATCAAAACGTGTCTTTGAAATGTCAAATCTCAAAATATGAACAAGAACTTGCAACCGTTAAAAAGGAATATGGTGTCATATTTGATTTACTCAAACAGACTCGTAATGAAGCTTTAAACGAACTTGATCATCATCTCCCACACACTAAAGAAGTCATGAATTTTGCTGGAAATCTTCGTTCTGAAAATCAAGATTTGGTTCACACTATCATTAAGTTAAGGGAAATGTTAGGAAAGTATGAACAAGTTCAGCCTAGCATCATTAAGAAAATTGCACCTGTAACACTTAGCAAACGTAAACCCAGAATGCCTACTGACAAAACACAATATACTAATGTGTTTCCCTCTACTGAAACAGGAATAGTTGCCTCTTTTCCCAACGTCCGCACTTCACAGCCTAGGAGCAATACAAGGAAGAATAGGAAGTTGCGACCTAAGAAAAGATCAATAAAGAATGCTGAAGTAGAAGAACACCCTAGGATTTTGAATAAGACTCATGTTGCACCCACTTTAGATATTGCGTCTGACAAATGTAATGGAAAAAGTGTTGTAACGAATGCTAAACCTTTAAGTACTTTTGATATTCAGTCTGATGCTTCTTGTGTTATTTGTCGTAAAAGTATGCTTTCTGATTGTCATGACAAATTTGTTGCTAGAGCTATCTTGTCTCGTTTACGGAATCCTAAGAATCGGAATACCTCTAGGCCCACTAATGCTTCTAAGTCTGTGCTTGGTAGACCGCCCTCCTTAGATTCTAAGAAACGCATTGATGTACCTATAGTTCCAGTATCACCTCCAAGGAATGTAGTACCACCTAGTGCATTCACTAAGACTAAAGCTAAGACTAGTTGGAGATGGCAGAAATGGATACATAATACACTAGGATTTAAATGGATGCCTAAAGTCATTGATGTGTGTATTTCTACTATAACTGCTTCGGAACCCTCTAACACTTCGGGTTCCACATCTACTTATATTCTATCTGTGTCGTCTGTGTGTAATGCAGGTGATACAGATCATCCTTTGGATTGTTGATAGCGGATGTTCCCGACACATGATAGGCAATCTTAAACTGTTATCAAACTTTATTGCAAAGTTCATTGGCACTGTCAGATTCGGGAATGATCACTTCGCAGGTATCATGGGCTACGGAGATTATATCAATGGCAATATTGAAATTAGCAGGGTTTATTATGTGGAAGGCCTCGGTCACAATCTTTTTTCAGTCGGTCAATTCTGTGATGGAGATTTGGAAGTTGCTTTTAGGGAGAAAACTTGTTTCATTCGTGATCTACAAGGAAACGATCTTATGTCTGGCTCTTGCAATTCTAGTCTATACACAATCTCAATGAAAGACATGGTTGCTTCATCTCCCATCTGTCTACTCTCAAAGGCTACATCTACAAAATCTTGGCTATGGCACCGTCGTCTCTCACATCTAAACTTTCAAACCATCACCAACCTTGCTCGACACAAACTTGTTGAAGGTCTCCCGAGATTCCGTTATTCTAAAGATCACCTATGTTCAGCTTGTGCACAAGGAAAAAGTACCCGCGCTCATTTTCCCTTAAAGGTGGAACACAGCTCTCAGCATGTGCTTCATCTTTTTCACACGGATTTGTGTTGCCCGATGCGCGTGCAAATGATTAATGGCAAACGCTACATCTTGGTAATTGTCGATGACTACTCACGATGGACTTGGGTCTACTTTCTTCGAAGTAAAGATCAAGCTCCACAGATGATCATCACCTTTCTCACGAAAATTCAAGTTCAGCTCCGGAACACCGTCCGCCAAATCAGAACAGACAAAGGAACTGAATTTGTTAACCAAACTCTTCGAGAATTTTATGAGAAAGTAGGAATTGAGCATCAGACATCTATTGCACGTACACCAGAACAAAACGGAGTTGTTGAAAGACGAAACGGTACATTAGTGGAAGCTGCAAGAACAATGTTGATCAATGCTAAACTTCCAGATTACTTGTGGGCAGAAGCTGTATCAACTGCATGCTTTATTCAAAATCGTTTAATGATTACAAAACGCCACAACAAAACACCATTTGAGCTTATCCACAACCATAACCCGAATCTAAAACACTTTCATGTATTTGGATCCCTTTGCTACCCTAATAATGATCGTGCTGACTTTGGAAAGCTCAAAGCCAAAGCTGACATTGGAGTATTTATAGGATATTGTGAAAATTCTAAAGGTTTCCGGATCTGGAATCGTCGTACAAAGCAGGTTATGGAAACGATTCATGCTAATTTTGATGAACTTACAGAAATGGCTTTTGAGCATAACAACTTAGAACCCGGTCACAACCGTTTAAACTTCCCTCAAACCCCATCATCAGCGGAACTAAGCCCTCAGCTTACTCGTCAACAAATGGAAACGCTATTTGCTCCGTTGTTTAATAATGGCATTGATGAACGTGCTCCAGGTGTATCCACTGTTTCCGCTGCTCAACCTGATCATACTCTTATACCTGATACACCTGCTACAACAACTACTATTGAAGAAGCACCACCAGTTGACTCTACAACAACAGTTGAACAAACTGCTTCCAATGACGTTGAACCAGCTGCTGATGTTCTTAATGAAGTACCCCTACCTGCAGATTTTGATCCAAATGCGTTCTTCAACCCGTTTTCAAATGAAACTGCTGCACCTGATGTCGCAGAATCATTAACAAACCATTTGAATCCTCAAAATCTGCACAATGTATACCAACATCAACCCTCTACACATCGTTGGACAAAAGACCATCCTCTTGAGAACATTACTGGCAACCCAAATCAACCAGTCGTTACAAGACAACGCCTTCACACAGATGGTGAACAATGCATTTATGCACTCACTGTCTGCCAAACTGAGCCTAAAAACATTAAAGACACAATGACAAAAGAAAACTGGATTGAATCCATGCAAGAAGAACTCAACCAATTCAAACGTTTTGAAGTATGGGAACTGGTTGAATGACCAACAGGGGTCTACGTCATTGGTCTCAAATGGATTTGGAAGAACAAATTGGATGCTGAAGGGAACGTAATCAGAAACAAATCACGTCTGGTGACTAAGTGTTATCGACAAGAAGAGGGTATTTACTTTGAAGAATCATTTGCTCTAGTTGCTTGTCTTGAGGCTGTTCGGATATTTCTTGCGTTTGCAGCTCATATAAATATAACGGTCTTTCAGATGGACGTCAAAACTGCTTTTCTGAATGGGCAACTGAAAGAAACGGTTTATGTCAACCAGCCAAAAGGATTTGTTGATCCCGAGTTCCCGAACCATGTCTACAAACTGAACAAAGCTCTGTATGGTCTCAAACAAGCTCCTCGGGCATGGTACGATAAGTTATCATCCTTCCTCATTGCCAATAAATTCACCAAAGGTTCAGTCGATCCCACACTTTTCATACAATATCACGGGGCTCATATCTTAATTGTTCAAATCTATGTAGATGAAAATATTTTTTGGTCAACACATTTAAAATACTCAAATGCTTTCGCAAAATTAATGACAAAACATTTTGAAATGTCAATGATGGGTGAACTCACATTCTTTCTAGGAATGCAAGTTCATCAATCACCCCGTGGTATTTTCTTGAGTCAGTCCAAATATGCCCTTGAACTGTTAAACAAATTTGGAATGCAAAACTGTGACACCTATGCCACACCAATGGCTCATACCAAGAAGCTCGACACTGATATACATGGGAAATTGGTGGACCCTACCAAATACCGTAGTATTATTAGGTCTCTCATGATCTAACAGCTAGCAGGCCTGATATTGTTTTTGTTGTATATCTTTGCTCCCGTTATCAGTCAAGACCAACTGAAACCCATCTCTCTGAGGCTAAAAGAATCCTCCGATACATCAAGGGAACCATTAACTTGGGGATCTGGTATCCGAAGGATTCTGGTTTTGAACTAATAGCTTTTTCAGACGCTGATCACGCAGGATGCTTAGATTCACGGAAAAGTACTTCAGGAGCATTACAATTTCTTGGTGATAAACTGGTGTCATGGCAATCGAAGAAGCAGGATTGTACATCGCTCTCCTCAACAGAAGCAGAATATGTAGCCATGTTGGCGTGTTGTGCTCAAGTCATTTGGATGAGAACTCAACTCAAAGACTATGGTTATGTGTTTGACAAAATCCCGATGTACTGCGACAATCGGAGTGCTATTGCGATATCGTGCAATTCAGTTCAACATTCGAAATCAAAGCACATCGATCTTCGATATCATTTCATCAAGAACCACGTGGAACAGGGTACTGTTGAATTATACTTTGTGGGTACAGAATACCAACTGGCAGATATCCTCACCAAAGCCTTAGCTCCTGCTAAGTTTAATGAGTTGGTCCATCGGATTGGTATGCGGTGTTTGACTCAAGAGGAACTGGATGAACTCTTAAAACATTCTTAAAAACCAGTCAAACACCAAAACCTCTTTTGTAAATAATTTTTCAAAAACAAAATACAAAATTATAGAATCAGATAAAACAACAAAAATATTCTTCTATCTATATTTTTTTAACATGGCAAAGTACAATTCTTCCGTCAACACTCAAATCTTTCAAAATTCAGTATTTTTTCGATCAAGTGTTGAGGGGGAGAAAATAAATATTCTTAAAGTTCAATAAAACCTTGTACTTGCATGTTACCTTATCCCGGTTGTTTCTTTAATAATGGTGGTCACATTTCTGGTTTTCTAACACTCCTCAGACTAAAATTTATAAAATTTCTTTATTTCTTAAGTCGAGGAGGATTGTCGTCAAATTTCTTTCCAAATATCCTTCGTTTGGTAACCAAAATGGAAGTTAAAAGCATTGGATGAAAATGGAAAAGGTGGAGGGACTAAAACTGTCAAAAGGTTAAAGTTATTTTTAATAAAACATCCCACCTAACATTTACTCTTCACATTTAATACTTTACCAAACCAAATCCTACGCCTAATATTCGTTCCACAAATCCGTGTTTCAGATCTTCATTTTGTAAGTGTTTTTGTGTTTGTAACAAGATTATAAACAATGGTCTTGAATCGTTTTGAAAAACAACGGTTAGATATTAACCTAAGGACGATTTTGTGTTCTACGCGTATGCGTATGAACACGTAATCTTGTTTATGTGTTTGTTGTTAAAATAATTGTGTCAAAATGTTTCTATAAGATCAATGATACCATTTTTTATCCTCAAAACTTACCCAGAAACACGAATTGATTGATTCTGGAAAACTAGGGTTTATGCGTGAATTGGGTGTTTTATTGTGTGAGTGTTTCTGGTCAATTAGTTGCTTATAAGATGTTGTTTAGATGATGAATTAACTATGTCCATGCTTAGATCTTGCCCAGAAACATCAAGTGTGAAAGAATTGAAATTTAGGGTTCTAGTTCATACGAATTGGGTATTTTTTATTCATGTTGAGTTTGATGTTAAAACTTGGATAAAACATCTTAATAGACATACTAGACTTCCCAGAATCATTTTAGTGCAATTTCTATGGCTAATTCTCTTACGCTTAATTCTTGAAACTTAGGGTTTAAGCTTACGCATAAGGTTTTTTTCGCCTAACTGTTTAAATGATTATTCATGGTATGATCTGATAAATATTGAATGTATGTGTTAATATTGGTGCTATGATTAACTTATTTCAAGTTTACTACGCGTGAAATTCAGAATCAAGGTTACTAGCAAACTACGCATAAGGATCACCTTACGCGTAGAAAGTTATGCGTAAAAGTAATCTTACGCGTAACTATTACGCGTAAGGTTCTACCAAAACGGAATACGCGTATCCTGTGAAGGATATGCGTAAACAGTGACCTCTATGCATAAGGTTGACTCCTACGAGTAAGCCTTACGCATAAGGTTCTATATACGTCTACGCGTACGCTCTACGCATAAGGTCCCCTCTTTCCTACGCGTAATATTTCTTACGCGTAAGTTGAGAACCTAAGCATAAGCTTGCGTTTACGCGTATATCACTCCTGTTTACGCATAAGCTGCCATTTCTATGCCTAAGCCTTGTTTTAACCTTAATTATATGAATTGTTACGCGTGCAAACTTGTAAATAAATAAATCATAACGCCACGAAACCAATAATGTCACTATAAGCTTAAATGTTTAACAAGTTGTGAATAATAAGTGAAAATATGGACTTTAAAACTTAAAGTTAATCAACTCACGAAACTTATCACGACGTCATTGGAATATTGGACAAACAAGCGACATTGGACTCGTAACAATCATCGACATATCACATTCAATAATTAGACAATAAAACCATCTGTTGACCAAAATAATGTCTTTCAATATGTTGGTTCTTTTGGCTAAATATCTTTTAGATCACGACATAAACGCTCAAATGAATAATGTGGATGCACCAAATGTTCTCACCGTTGCTGATATGTTCCCTCATGGCTATCCGATGAAGATTGGAAAGAAGAATCTTCATGTTGACTTTGAACCTCTCACCTGCTCAGAGTCCTCTTGCTTAATTGCTGTGGATATTCTGAAGAATCATCCCTATCAGAACATGCTCTCCAATTCTGCTACAGTGTCTGAGATCTATATTCACCAGTTCTGGACTACAATGAAAAAGATCAAAGGACAAAACGCTGTGACGGTGACTCTCAATGACAAACAAATCACCATCACACCTGCTGACTTAAGGCCTGTTCTCCTCATTCCGGTCATCGAGCCAACCGAACTCAATGCTACACCAACTGAAGAGACTGTTCTACAATTCCTGATCGATATTGGTTATGACGAAGCTTCAGGAGTAATCACTAAGCATTCACATGTGGATCTTAAGAATATTCCTCAACCCTGGAGAACCCTATACATCATCATCACCAAATCTGTTTCTGGTCGTGACAATGGCTATGAGCATCCCAAGCTCATGGAACTGCAAATCTTTTGGGCCTTGATCAACATGAAGCACATCGAAATTGAAGCTCTGATATGGGACGACATGATGTCATTCCTTAAAAAGCTTGGCTCAAAGATTCCATATATAAGATATACAAAACTGTTGATCCAAAGAGCACTTGGGTATAACCCTGATATCCCCAAGAGAATCAATGACCCCAACAATCACGACATGTTGTATGAACCTACTCTAACAGTCAGATTTAAGGAATCAACAACAAAGAAACAAGGTGTTGTGTTACCAGATCACCTTCTCTCTTATGAAATCAAACAGCTTTACTCTTACAAAAGGTATCTGGTAGCAGTTGATGAAGGCAAAGTTGGTTTTCTCGATGACAAGTCTTCTGGTACACCTACTAGGAAAACCAGAAGAGGAAGTGCAGGAAGTGCTGCAACCACTGAGAGTCAAAGAAAGTTTCCTAAAAGGAAACCTGGACGTAAGAGGATAGTTCCTTCAAAGAAAGCTATCCCTATCCCCAAATATGAACCGCAACAAAAGCTAAAGGATGAAAGCTCTCTGAGGAAACTGAACCAGAAGAAGATATAACTTACTCTGAAACAGTCAAAGATGACACTCAAACATCCACAAAGCCTTCAAGTCCCAAAGGTGACAAAGGAAAGACTCCAGTGATTGAGCACGAAGAAGAAAGCTCTGATGAAGAGCCTCTGGATACTGACTACAGGAGGAAGTTCAAAATCATTAGACTCCAACACGTTGCGAAAGAGTTTGCAAAGGATCAAATGGGTGGCCCCGGAGGGTCAAGTGGTGGAGTTCAACCTACACCAATTCCTGATGCGGTTAATAAACCCGATAAGGGAACTGGTGCCACCACTCTTGAGCAACAACAATAGCAACTGGAGGATTCTATTGAGTATGACATTGAGAAACCAGAAACTGAGAAGTCAGAGAAAGATAAAGCTGATGAAGAAGCTGCAGCTCAAGCAAAAGCTGATGCAGAGGCCGCAGCTCAAGCTAAAGCAGATGAAGATGCTAGGATTCAGACTGAAGAAAAGGCTAAAACCGATCAAGATGACGAAGTGAACTATGATGATTTTCTTCTCAACAGTCCAACTCGTTCCAAGGAGAAAACTTCTGAACCTCCTAAGGACCCTGAACCTCCTCATGACTCTTCATCATCAGATTCATCCTCTCACTCTTCACCACCACCGTCCAGAAGATCAACCAAATCCACATCCAAATTTGTAAAGAAGCCAAAGAAATCTTGGATTTCTCGGGCAAAGACAAGGATCGTTAAAGCTGTCAAGCAGTTCAGGAAGAAAGACATGCTTTACAGAAAGCTGAATTTTCTCGCTGACCAGGTTCAGTATCTTCATGACGAGAATGACAAGATGTCAGCTGAAAGGGAGTACATCCAGAAGTTCATGCAAAGAGATCCTCAAGGGGAAATGAACGAGATGATCAAAGGTTACACTCACAAGTTCCTTCTTGACATCGTTCCTGGTATGACAAGAGAAATGTACACCAAACAACTCTATCCGAATCTATTGCATTTGGCCAAGCAAACTATGAGATCAACACCTATGCAAGTTAACATCAATCCAGTTGATCCAATAATATTCTCAGATGCCGAATTGGTTTCCAGAATGGTATCTCAAATGTCTAAATGATCTGCAACATTTGCCTCTTACGAAGGTAAATTGTTTGAAGCATTGCTAGAATACCAACTTAAATCAGCATGCAGAGAAGAAGCTGAGAGGCCTAACCGTCCAAGAGATGATGAAGACAAGGATAAGGATAAAGATAACGAACCCAAACGTTCAAAGAAGTCTGGTGAACCATCATCTATGCCACAACAAGACGATCTCCTCCACGTTCTTCTACTGAAAAACCTCAGGACTCTGAGTTACCACCCCAGACAGAGAAAACCTGATCACTTTGAGTACACTGGTGGTGACGATGAGGAAGTCCCTGAGCCCCAAAAACAACCCACATCTCCCGCTTCAACAACAAAGAAACCATCATCCTCATCAAAGCCTAAGAAAAAGAAGAAGACTCCCAAGGCTGATGTCGTCTCATGGCTTGACGATGACGACACCGAGTATGATTGGTTCTCCACACTTGTTGCTGCTACACCCGCCTTAACTGATGACCAATATATGGTAGAAGGTAGTACGTTGGAACATGCAAAGTTACTGCAAGAAAAGTTCCGAGTGAAGAAGATGATGAAATCAGAGTTGAAACGAATCAAGAACGAAGCTTTTCAAATACTTAAAGACAGCTCGGAAAGTGCTATTGAAGTTGAATATCACCTTGAAAACATAGCACGAGCCATGTCTAACAACATTGATTGGCTCAACCCTAAACCAAACATCAACTACACCAGAAAAGACAACGCTCTATACTACACAGATTGGACCAAACCTCTACCTACCATTGGTCGACCAGATCAACCTCAGATTCCATTTCGATACTTCTTCAACAACGACTTGGAATTTCTTGTACATGGTAGCGATATGTCAAAGAAATACGCTACATCACTTACACTTCCGTTCCCGGCAGCCATATACTCCACCTGCATAGCCATCGAAGAAAAGGCTACCCACATGTTCAACAACAGAGTGGAAGAGTATGACATCGATGCACTGTATGGGATTCACCATTGGCCGGAACGCCGAAGAATCTACTACAGAAGCTGCCAGGTTCGTAAATCTCAACATGAAGTGCACAGTGATCAAGGGATCGTTGCTGTTAAGCATGTTGCTCTTTCGTCTAAATGGGATTAAACCTTCCTAAAGAACATCGTGGTCAAAAGACAAGACGAAAAGGACTATGCTTTCTGTGAAGCGGACTTTCAGAATTTGTCTCTCAACGACATTGAAGATTTGTATCTTGCAAAGGTACAGGGACGCATGAGACAATTCTCGACAGAAATTCAACGTGAATACATCAAGTCCTTGCTTATCTTCATCAGAAGCATCGTGATCCAGGAACGTGTAGAAGACTTGCAACTTGCTATTGAGTCGTATCAGACACGTGTTAACTTCACCAGACCTCAGCTAGAACTTCCTAACATCAACCATCTTCCACAATTCACTCTCATCAGCAAACCGTTTGGAGTAGTCTACCGAAGTGAACTACACCGCAACTGCGTGATGGCGTGTACGGAGCTTCATAAGTTTGGAGATTCAACTTTGAAGCATGTCAGGGATGGGCTAGCATATAGGTTAAAGGTGATTCAACAAGGCATTGGGTCACAAAAGAGATGGAATTCTCAGGAAAGACGGGATGTAAAGAGAATCATCAAGATGATTGATGAAAGGTTGTTTCGAAGGGACCAGTTCAGAACATTGGAAAGCTTCGTAGGTGGTCGTCCTCGCATTAATCTCATAGGATATCAACGCCCAATTCGCATTCCTGGAGTTGTTGCTGACCTACCTGAAATTCCTGTTACACCTAAAACTATTTCAATTTCATACTAATTTGGATGTGTGATTATTAATGACAATGGCTTGTGCACACATAACAGTGTACAACCTGTTCTTGTAATGAAAGGACCCTGTGGTACGCTTCAGTGCCACAATCCTATAAAAGGAGCGAAAGCTTCTTACTTTTGAGTAAAACTTATCAAACCTTTCATTTTTCAAGGTTTTGCTCAAAAGAACAAGTACTTCCCCTTACGTTTTCAAAACCTTAAAACTTAGTATTACTTGTTGAGGGGGAGTATTTGCAAAAACTTTGTTCACAAAATTGTTCTTCGTGATAATCTTCCCACAAAACTCGAAATGGTCATATTTAATATCAAAACGCTATCAAAAATAACATTTATATGCCATTTTTGAGGGGGAGAAAATTATGGTGATAAGAAATATGTTGATTTGCTATTGAAACGTCATGTGAAAAGACTTAACCCATGAATTGACGGGATCTGAACAGTCATACATTGAAAAGTTTTGTCTTCCAAAGACTTATCCAAGTAAATTGTACCTATTCGAGAAACTCTTGATAGACATGAACTTTGACGGGTTTGACAACCTTTCGAGGTTTGTCCACACCTTCGAGGTAGTTATTAGAGCTTGTTGTCACCTAAAAGCTGACAATGTAACTCTTTAACTATGTAACGTAACCGTGTCCCTCGGGGAATTGTATATCTTGAGTCGATCAATTCAAAAGTGCGCGCTCTTCTCTCACTGTTCAGATTTCTGTCAAAAATCTTAAGCACATGTCGAGGGGGAGTATTTCTGAATATCTAAAACTCTTGAAGTGTTCAAACATGTTTTTCATTCACAAACACTTCGAGAGATTTTTATGAAAATGGTTTTTATGGCAATGGAGTTATAAGGTGATTAAGGTTAGGAATAACCGTCCTATGATCCGCCAGAGCTGGAGGGATCTACCCAAGGACACTACCAATAGTTAGTATTAGAAGTCCTTAGGTATGATTATAAAAAGGAGAAAATGAGAATCGGAGAAAGAAGGAGTTGAAGAATTAAAAAGAAATGCAAAGAAAAGGTTGAAAAGAAATAGCCCTCCAAATTATTCAACTTAGGGCAGACACCGGGTTCAATTCATATGCTACTGGCTGTCACTTGATGACACCGGTATTGAAGATTAAAAGCCGTCATGGACCCAGTGACGCATGCACTAAACCTTCTTAGCCACTCAAGCTTCTCCCAAAAGAAGCTTGTTTCATTCTCACAGGGAACCCTACATAAACTATCGGCTTTCTCTTAGAGATTGCTGGTATTAAAGAAGGAGACCCTCTCCCTAGTCTCCGCTCAGGAAAAACCAAAGTGCACTATTGAGTCTAGAGCCACGAGATTCGTCAAAAGATCTCTTAGGTACACTTGACATTTCATCACTTGTTGTTCAACAATAAGAACAACAGTGGTACGTTATCGAGTTCTTCACAGATCTTAGCAATATGTCGAGAACATTTATGAGAGGTTCACATATGTGATTCTCAGTGATTGAATGGAAACTCCTGCCAGGGTCAACATCAAACAGCCCTGACAGCAGGTCGCTTCGGTAACTCCCCGTGGATTACGCTTAGTGGTCTTAAACGGTCTACAGTCGTGAGGTGATGCTTCGGTGTACCTCAGCGACTCATCTGAACCGTAGGTGTACTTCGGTACATCGTGTTATCTCACTTGTGGGACTCCGGTTCAGGAACGGCCTTTGTGAGAATTAGAGTTGTGTTTTCACACTATGCTGTTAACACTCTCGAAGTTCAAACTTGTAAGTGCCAGAATCCGCTTATTACTAACCTTTCCTATGTTTACTTCTTATGGAAGCTCTGGAGCAGACTGATCGTGCAGATTCTCCACATGCTCATACCAACAACTTCACTTATGAAAGTTCTCTTATAATCAAAGGCAACACAAAGTCAGAATGATTCTTCATCAACAAATAATCTACAGAGTTTAAAGACTTAAAGAACTTCATCAACTGTAATCCAACTTTAAAGAGCGTGTGAGCATGTTGGATAAAGACGTGGAGACACTGGGGCAGCGAAACAGACCTGATGCATATTACCACAACATACTATCACTCTCAAAGAACAAAAAAATAAAGAACAAAGTAAATGAAGACGTCAAAGTAGAATACTTCAAAAGAAACAATTTCTCTACACTGGGGAGATTGTTCGAATCAAGACACTTCTTCTCACAAGAAAGAAGAATGTCAGAAGACGTCAAAGCTACTATTACATCAGCACCTACAACGTTTATCACTCATTCATTCATCACTAACACTTAGGGGGAGATTGTTGGAATCACTCCTAAACCTTATTCAAGTGTTAATGATTCACATGTAATAGTTAGCTTAATATGGCCTTTATGTTTGTTTTTAAGCTAAGGCTTATGTAGAAGGCCCATAAGCCTTGGCCCAAGTCCAATAAGGAAAGGAAGGGACTAGGTGTGTTGCCCTAGCTCCCTCTCCTATAAATCCCTTGTAATAACCCTCACTTGAGGGTTGGTTGTTCAATTTATTCACTCTTTTACTCTCTACGCCTAACCGTGCATATTCATACGTGTGTGTGTGTAGTTGTTCAAATGATCTATATCTCTTCATCTATTTCTTCTATTGATGCTTGTGTTACTAATATGGTGACCTAACAAAATCTAAAGATGATGATTAAATATCACAAAGCATGAAGGAATAAATAATCAAGACTATTCTATGTCGACAAACAAAGTTCAAGCTCAAGAGGACTAAAGACCTAATCAAGTGGAGCATCTTTTGAATGACCACCCCTTAGGGGGAGATTGTTAGGCTTAATAGATAGTGATGGTCATTTAAGACTAGGAACTTTATAATGTGTCTTAGATATTGTAATAGAATAATCAATGGGCTCATGGATTGGGCTAAGCTAATAAGTTAGTGGTTATGTTAAGCTAGTCCTAAATATTCAATGTAATCCAACTCAATCCACTCCATCTAAACGAGGCCCATAGAAAGCCCTTTAGGGCATCTTATGTTGAACTATAAAAGGTACTTCATAGCTCATTTTTTAGGTGTGCTTGAGTGTGCAATCTGTATGTTTTAGTAATAGAATTCTCTAGTTTCTTTCTCTTCTTTATCTCTCTAAAACGTCTCATCTCAAGTCACCATACTAAGCTTATACGTTTATATATTCGTATGTTAAGGTTGATATTTAAGGTCCTACAGATAGTGTAAAGGTGTGTTTTGAATTTTATTTTATATTTACAAAAAATATATATATTCAATTTCAATAATTTTTATAAAATCGTACGTATGTCAAAAGTATTGCAATATTAGGCTCATTTTGTTTGAAATTTTGAGAACATTTCATCGGTATATTTTTTTAATAAAGTAATCGCTAGATATTTGTTAGATATCTGCTAAATAAAATTTGTTATATAAAAAACCGTAAATAGTTAAAAGTAAAAGGTGATTTTCGTAACTCGTCACATAATCTTGGGGGAGTTTTTATTTTTTTTATTTTAATCAATGTGACGTCGTTTGTTCCGTAAATGTATAATATAGTAATAGTTACCCCCAAAACCGAACCCATAAACAAGAAACCAAAAAATCCACCTGAAATCAACCCTGTTAAATTTGCCGGATTTTTTTCTTTTTTGTGTAACTTGTTTTGTGAAAAAATTTATTAGGCAGTGCTTACCTTTTTGCAAATTTCTAGATCTGCCACTGGCGATACCAATATCATGTGTTTACCAAATCATGTTAGGCTATACGACACACCAACTTTGGTGTATTCTTTTTCTTCTTCATGTGCTAAAAAACATAACTAGGTATATATAAAATTTATGGCCATGTAACTGATGAATACTGGAATGACCATCACATTTGAGCATGTATATAAGTTTCTATACAAAGTGCATAGAATGTAAACACATAAGTCATAGGTGTAACCAAGAAAAGGCCAACTCACTAGGTATTCGAGAAGAATATATGTACAAAGAAAGGTATGAATAATCTTGCGCTGTTAAGGTAGACTTTTCAGTTTTAAGTCGAGCTCGAGAAATAAAACAGTCCGCTAGTAAAGGACACAGATATTAGCAAAAAGGGTATACTTGCTTGTGTAGTATGGTGGTATCCATTACTGATGGGCCTTACTTTTTGCTAAGCAAATGCCCAAATGATGTCACATTGTGGAAATATATACAAAGATCAATCAAAACAATTTTATTTTCATACAACCAACCTCCCCTTTTCTTTTATTCACCACATCAGAATACTACTTCAAATGTAGTAACTGGTTTTAAGTTCAAAACAATTACAAGAGAAAGAAAAGATGATACAAACACAATAATTTCTCAACGTAGAGAGAGAGATACACAGATATGATATGCAAAAGTGAGAACCCTATTTCTATATCTAAGCTTATATAGCTGCTCCACTTTGAGACTTCCAGCTTAGCTTCTTTTAGCCCTCAACTTTCAATATTAACAAAACAAGTACCTGCACAAACAAAATGAATAAATACAATACAAATATACTTTAACAACTTAACAAAACAACCCCTGAACTTGGTAAGAAACCAACATCAAAGATACAAGGCTAGATTAGCCTTCTGATCATTCCCCCTTAATCTCAGCCTTGTACATATCAAACAAACAAAGCATTTCACAAAACTTGGTATGTTCCTGAGCATTCAAACCTTTGGTAAAAATATCTGCCACATTATCTACAGATTTCACCTTAACAATTTTTACAACACCAGCTGAGACTTTTTCTCTTAAGAAAAACAATTCAATCTCAAAATGCTTAGTCTTTTCATGAAAGACTGGGTTTCCTGCTATCTGAATTGCAGAACTATTATCACAATGAATAGGAAAAGGAAGAGATGTTTTAACATTAAGTTCATTTAGAATTTTTTGAATCCAATTAACTTCACAAGTCACAGTATTCATTGCTCTATATTCTGCTTCCGCAGAAGACTTAGAGAGCATAGACTGTTTTTTGCTTTTCCATGATACAAGACTTTTTCCCAAGAAAACTGCATATCCAGTTACAGATTTTCTTGTAACTTTGCATTTGGCCCAGTCTGAATCAACAAATACACTAAGATCAAAGTTATCCCCTTTGTTAAAGGAAATTCCTTGACCTGGTGCATTCTTCAAATACCTTAACACTCTAAATGCCAATTTTAAATGAGATTCCATAGTGTTAGCCTTAATAGTTTTTATTAGAAGTGATGGTCATTCATATTTAGGAACTTTGTATTGTGTGTTAGATATCGTGTTAGAATAGTCAACGGGCTCGTGGATTGGTCTAAGCTAAATGGGTATTAGTTTAGTTAAGCTAGCCTTATATCAATCCATGTCCAATCCAATCCATACGAAGCCCATACAAGGCCCATGGCCATGCCTTAGAGCATCATGTTACTTGTACTATATATACCCCTCAAAGTCTCATTTGAGGGGTGTGCTTGAGTGTGTGTGTGTGTTTTATTTATGAAATATTGTTTTCATGTTCTTCTTCGTTTCTCTCTAAATACATACTAATACATATTCAAGTCACCATCTCTCATCTTATTCTTTCCTTTCTTAATCTCTACGCATAAAGTGTTTGTGTGGAACGTGTTTTTCGTGGTTTGCTTGTGTGATAAGGTGTGTTTTTGTGATAAGGTTGATAGATTTAAGGTCCTACAATTGGTATCAATCGCCTAACAATGGTTTAGGAGTGTTGTGTTACGTTTTTGGTTAGATCTTTACACATAAAGTTGCGTTTTTCTCTATAAAACGTGGGCTTTTTGCATAAAGTTTTGATTTTTATGTGGTTTTAAGCTTAAATTTGTAGACTTTATTGATCTTTAAGTGTTTTGGAAGAAGTTTGTGCAAAAGAAATCATTTGGAATCGTGTTTTTGGGTGAAAAAGTAGCGTTTTTGCATTTCTGGGCAGTTTACGCTTAAGAAACATTTTGGTCAAAACCCTCTTTTTACGCGTAAGAAAGTCAAAACCCTAATCCTACGCGTAAGTTTTACGCGTAAGAATTTCTATTTTCTATGCATAAGCTTTTGGTGCAGATTCTTCGAGCTTCAACGGTTACTCAGTGCTTCCCTCACTTGGATAAGTTTGTGGAACACTTCGACTATTGGATATCTTTTACACTGTGATAGTGTAAAGGATTTTTGGGCAAAACCCTAGATTTACGCATAAGCTAAATCTTACGTGTATAATCTCTTACGCATAAGCATTTTCTTACGCCTAAGCTTGTCTTACGCATAAGTAAATCCTACGCATAAGGATTCTACGTTTAAGTTTTTAGTCTACGCATAACTCTATTGTTACGCATAAGTTGGGTATTACGCGTAAGTTCTGTCTATGCATAAGAATCCTACGCCTAAGCATCCTACACATAAGAATCCTACGCCTAAGCATCCTACGCCTAACTTCTTCTGTCTACGCCTAAGCATTTTCTATGCCTAAGGATTTCTTTTCAAAAAAAAAAAAAAAAAAAAAAAATTTAAATTTTAGGGGAGTCTAAACGTTCAATTTTTACGCGAAATTCAAATTTTGGTATAACTTGGAAAATTTTGGTCAAAAATTCAAATTTTTGGACCCAAATTCAAATTTTTTCGGTCAAATTTGGCGTCAAAATTGTCAAAACTCAATTTTTTTCATACAACCTTAGAATTGAATTTTATGGTGAATTTCAAATTTTGGGACAGAAAAGTTTACGCTTAAGAACAAGTTTACGAGTCAGATTTTCCAAAAATCTTCAAACGGCCATACCTTAAACACAACTCCTTTATCGTTGAATCGATCCTACATCAACTTTATCTGTAATACCTTCATCAATGGCAACTCAACAAGACATCCATGCAGCCGGTGCCGAAAACCGTCCTCCTATGTTGGAAAAAGGTGGTTATCTTCAATGGACAAGTCATATGCTTCGTTACATTAAGACCAAACCTAATGGAAAATTGATGATTCAATCCATTACGAATGGACCCTTCATACCTCGACAAGTCCAAGACCCTGGAAATGCTGATGCAATACCTCCCGTTCCACCATCTTTTCGTGTTCAAAAGGAATCAGAATACACTGAAGAGGATAAGAAACAAGTCGAAGCAGATGTCATGGCAATTCATATTGTCCAACTGGGTTTACCAAGAGACATCTTTGCTGCTGCAGACAGTTGTGAAACTGCTTTCGATATGTGGGAACGTGTTAGACGGCTTTGTCATGGAACAAAAATTGGTCAACAAGACACGGAGAACAAGCTGCTAACTGCATGGGAGAAGTTTACATCTACTCCAGGAGAATCCATTGAATCCTACTATGGAAGGTTTTGCACTTTAATGAATGAGCTTATCAAAAACAAGTTGGAACCCAGAACTATCGTGCAAAATATCAAATTCCCGAACAATCTTCCCGAAGAATGGGGACGATATGTCACTATTGTCAACCAAACAAAAGACTTACATCAGGTGAACTTTGATCAACTAAACGACTTTCTGAAACAAAACCAATCTGAAGTGAATGAAGTCAGGAAATAAAGATTGGCAAAGAATCATGATCCATTGGCACTAATTGCAAAGACTCAAACTCCAGTGAATACACAACAACAAGCTTCATCAACATCCACTAACAACAACTTGCAGCAATACATTCCACAACCACAAGCTATTTTCCCTCAAGAACAATTCTATCCACCAGAACAACAAGTCATTCAACAACAACAATATCCACAATACCAGGAACAAGGAATCACTGATCTTGAAATTGAATAAGAAGAGGCTTTGTCACATGCTTTTGCATTTTTAGGTAAAGCCTTTAGAAGTCGCATGGGTAATCAGGCGGTTTCGTATCAGGGTAATCAGTTGGGTCAGTATGTTGGAAATCAGATGGGACAGAATGTTGGGAATAGAGCAGTGGGTAACCAGAATGGCAATGTTGCAGCTCCAGTCATTGGGAATTATGGAAATGTGAATCAGGGTAATCAGGTTAAGTGTTACAACTGTCAAGGAGTGGGTCACATGGCAAGGAATTGTCCTACTAAGCCAAAAAAGAAGGATCTTGCGTATCTTCAGAAAGCCATCATGTTGGTACAAAAGGAAAACGCATGACTTCAGTTGAGTGCTGAGGAACATGACTTTATGGCTATTATGGATGATTTGGAAGACCGAGAGGACATCAATGCAAACTGCATCTTCATGGAAAATCTTCAGGAGACTAAGTACGACACTAACTCTGACGCACCTCCTGTCTATGACACAAATGCAGTATCTAAGGTACGAATCATTGATCCATGCTATAACAATGTCATATGTGATGTGTTTACTCATGATGAACAGCATTCTGTGACATCAGCACCTACTTATGATACATACATGGACAATCCGAGTTGTAGCAATACTAACTCTGAAACTCCATACGTGGATTCTAGTGGAGGCTATGTGGCACAAAATACTGAGACTGATGAGGAAACACGTGCTTATTTTGAATCATTAATCAATAACTGTGGCATTGAAATCGAGAAAGTTAGAACGGTCAATCGCGAAGTTAAGGTCGCGAATGCTAAATTGACCGCTGAGCTTGAGAGTTACAAGGAGAACGCAAAAGCTTTTGAATTTCATACAAACAAAGTATCAGAATTAGAAATTGGTTATCGAAATTCTGTTTTAAGAGAAAAACAATTGCAACTCAAGTATGACACACTTGATGTTAATTTGTACTTGAAAATAAAATCTTTAAACAAGGAAATCTCTGAACTTCAAAACCAACTTTCTAAACAACAATCAACTTATTCTGATCTTGAAAAAGAGAAGAAACAATTGATTGCTGATTTTTCAAAACGAGAAGATTCTCTTCTTGATGAAATTCTTGATAAAAATGAAATAATCAAAAAATTGGAAAATTTGCTTGTTACAACGGGTCATTCAGCCAAATCAACAAACATGTTGATTAATCAAGTAAATCCGTATTTTCATACAACTCAAAAAATGGCTCTTGGTAACAAACCTCCTTGTTTCCTCAAAACAGCTCAGAAAGAACAGAATCTTCTGAATAATGGACAACCTTTGCATGAACCTATAATTGTTCGTGATTCTCTTGAAACGTTAGAACTATCTGATGAGAGTGGATCAAAAATGAAACAAAAGAATCCAGATCTAAAACCAATTGACTATAACAAATGGAACAAAATTAATGGAATTACTTTTGTTAATCAAAAAGAAAAATCAAAGTTTTCCATAACACCCAGTGTTTCAAACAGTGTGTCAACACCAGTTTCTAAACCAGTTTCAAAACAAGTTTCAACTCCTGTAGTTGTCTCAAAATCTTTTTCAAAAATCGAACAAATGTATTCAAACAATCCTTTTAACACAAGTGATGCTAGAAGCATTTTAGATGATGCTAAAACTAGAATTGGGATACTCCAAGAGACAGTTAAAACTAAAACCAATATTACTACTAATATCTGGTTTACTCGTCATGATGACGAAATAAAAAAGTTTTTTGAAACAGAAATTGCCCCTCAGCTGAATGCCATCAACTCAAGGGTAATTCATTTTGAACAAGCATTTTTGAAAGAAACAGCTGACTTTGTCAAGGACCATAAATCCCTGGTAAAACAAGCTAATGAAAGTGTTGAACACATCAAAGTTTTGGAAAAGTTGAATGATTCTCTCTTCGAAGAAGTTATGACTACCGATATCATGTCCATTATTTTTCAAACATATTTTGTTGAAGATCATGAAAGACTCCAGTCTGAGACCTCCGCAATTGTTTCAAAATATGAAAATGCTCTTGCAAAACTTGAAAAAGAAAATGTGTCGTATTTTAAACAACTTGATCGAAAAACAGAGGAATGCAAGTATGACAAACTGTCGTATGAGCGTGCCTACAAGGACATGAAAGAGCAAAATGATCTTTTGAAAGCTCAGTTGGAATGTCTAAAAGGGAAGGCTGTGGATACTAAGTTTGCAAAACCATTGACTGAGGAGAAAACAAATGTTCCTAAACCGGTTTTCAAACCAAAAATGTCTATTTCTCAGTTTCCTCCAAAAGTCAATGAGAAAAATGATATGTCAAAAACAGTCACTCCACAGAATTTGCCTATTAAAAAGAGAATTATCAAAGGTTTTGAAAAACCTGTTTTTGATAAAGAAAAAGTGTTTACACCTGGCATTTCTAAGACTAGTACACGGAA
Organism: Chrysanthemum seticuspe; assembly: GCA_019973895.1. Lineage (NCBI taxonomy): Eukaryota > Viridiplantae > Streptophyta > Magnoliopsida > Asterales > Asteraceae > Chrysanthemum > Chrysanthemum seticuspe. The sequence continues at coordinate 301,493,325 of BPTQ01000005.1, forward strand.
TGTGACCAAAAATCCAGTTAAAGAATCTGTTAGTTCTAACGAAATGGTCAACAATCACTATCTAGAAGAAGCTAGAAAAAAGGCGCAGACTCGAAAAGACGGAATTTTAGGTGCAACATCTAAGGTGATGAATTCTACATGATTTCAAGGCAATACTAGTAGTTGTAAACCATTACCTAGGAACCATCAAACGACTAGGAATTGGCATGCATCTAAGAGTAGTTACGGGAAGCAGAATGCTAAGCATGTAGAAAACAACACTAGAAATCCTAAGTCTTTTTCGAACAAGAAACAATTTCCAAATGACTGTAGTGACAATGTTAAGGTAGTTGTCCTAAACAAGAATGTTGACAAGAATGTCTGTCCTACATGTCAAAAATGTGTCTTCTCAGCTAATCATGATGCCAAGATACAATCCACTAAGACACCAAACAGAAACAAACCCGTTGATAAGATGAACATGGATAAGAAACCTACTAGGTGGATCTCTTTAGGACGTAGTTTTTCAAAAAATGAGTCTTCCGTTGTATCTGAAAAGAAAACAACTCCTATATCTCACCTTAGGTGGATACCCACGGGAAAAGTTTTCAACAAAGTAGGTCTTAGATGGATTCCCATAGGAAAGATTTTTGATACTTGCACCAACACAGATAATAGTGACAATCATCAGGATAAGGAAGTAGAAACCATTACAACCATTGATAGTGAACACCCTCAGAGTGAGGAATCAAATACTTCTAACACTGTTATTTGTGAAATCTCTTCATCTTTGGTTGCAGGTGAATCAAATATCTCAGAACCCAGCTCATCAGAGGGTTCCAATTCTGTAAACTCTTCATCTTCATTCTCTATATCTTCTATTTTTGATTTTCCATTTCTTCTATAAAATCAAAAACAAAATACAAAATTTGAAAAACTTTCATAAAATTCAAAAACAATATAAAACCAAAATCCAAAAATATTCTTCTCACGACATGTCTCTCGTATAATCGATATTCTGTACGTTTCTAGAAATTTCATTCAACAATGATACGCACATGTACAGATGCTTGAGCGAGAGTTCTTTAAATGTTTTCTAAAACATGTCGTTTCTCAAAAATTCTTTAATAATGGCTTTCGTATACTTCAGTACGAAACCCGGACTTCAAAATAATGGCTTTCGTATACTTCAGTACGAAACCCGGACTTCAAAATAATGGCTTTCGTATACTTCAGTACGAAACCCGGACTTCAAAATAATGGCTTTCGTATACTTCAGTACGAAACCCGGACTTCAAAATAATGGCTTTCGTATACTTCAGTACGAAACCCGGACAAAAATGATGACTTTTGATTATTTTCAAATGAAAACTCATGTTGTTAAAGAAAAAATCAAGTATACACTTCAGTGCACTACATTTAAAACTGGTGAGAAATCATCGTCATCTTGAGCACCTTTTCAAGATTGTTCAAAAAGACTTTCAAAATCTTTCAAAATACTTTGTGCTCAAGATAACTCCCTCTAAAACACTTTAATTGATTATGCTTTATTAAAGGGGGAGTATAAAACAAAAATGTTCAAAATTCATGCTTAAATCAAATCCGTTTGTCTCCCCAAAAGATTCTAAAATGTTGTTTAATCCGTTGATATCAAAAATATCACGAATATGCTATTTTTGAGGGGGAGGAGACGTGATTAAATAAATGTGATCAAAACGTTTAATGATCGTTGTTTGAATCCAAAATGAGCTCGACTCAGTTGAAACCAATGAATTGACGAGGAATCATGTACCATTTCGAGAAACTTTCTATGGACTTGACCAGGACGGGTAATAATTTCAAGCTAGTTCTCTAGTGATGTAAACGTGTCTCGAATCGGTCTTGTTCATTTAAAGTCGATCAATCCAAAAAGTGCGAACTCTACCCTCTATGTGCAGATTTTTGTCAATACTTAGAAGCACATGTGAAGTGGGAGTGTTTCTGAAAATATAAAACTCTCAGAGTATTTCAAACATGTTTTCAATCATAAACACTTTGAGAGATTTTCAAGAAAAATGGTTTTTGATAAGGTTTTAAAAGGTACCTTTTTTAGGGGTCGTTTAAGCCCTTATTTGATCACTTTTGTATCCGTTATTGCTTAATATCGTTCCTTTTCACTTTTTAGGTCTCTTGAAGGCAAAATGCTAGAATGGCACTTATTTGGACGAAAAGGCGCGAATATACGAAGAAAATGGCCAAAGTCAGAATCGAGACACTCAAAGCTGCTGAAAACATAAGGTGACGGCGTCACTGCTTAATTGCGACGCCGTCGGAGGATTTTGTGACGGGACAGAAGCCAAAACTCCTATTTTCAAGTGACGACGTCAAGTTATAAAAGAGTAGGCCATCGCAACTCAGACGGCCTAGATGCAATCCAGACGGCATCAAAAGCTGAAGAGGACGGCGTCACAAGCATAAGGTGACGCCGTCGCAAGTCTAACGTGGCCAAGACGAAACCCTAATGACAGCGACACGACGGCGTCACAAAACATAAGGTGACGCCGTCGCATGTGTAATCTTATATATAGAATCCGAATTTTTCAGTATTAGTGTGTAGTATTTTGGAGTAAAAACCTAAACCGAACCAAGGCTGTCTTGTACAGTATTTTAGGGTTCCAAACCCTATCTTACACCAAGATAAGTGTTTTACTTCATTAATACAATTATGTCTTTGATTATTTGTGTGTATTCTTGCATGTTCTCCATGTCCGGCTAATTTACTTGTGTGTTTGCTTAGGGAATATGAAACTTAATTATTGAATATTGATTGGTTGTCTCTTATCTTAGTTGATTAATGATCTAGTAATGCGATAGGTCATTCGTTGTGTACCTAATGCTTGATTAAATATTTTTGAACCTTAGAATATGACTCCTTGAGTAGTTGTAAGCTAAACCATCCAAAGAGTGCCTTAGAGTAAGAGTTTATTATCCCTAGTGGGTTTTGTAGACGAGACCCTTTGGTAAGTTCAAAGAGTTAGGGAGAAACGCATACCCTACAACCTTAGACACACAACGCAACTAAGAATAAGGACGTGATAATTCAACCACCAAAAGTGAATTCGATTTCGTCGACTTCATGTTCTTGTTCACCATGGGAGAATGCACATCCATGCCCCTCACACCCAACGGTTCACTCGGTAAATGCTATGAAAAAGGGTTCCAAGCCATCCAAAATGAGGTACCAAGGCCCTGCACCATTGGTAGAACCTACTCTTGAGAAACCCGTCAACCAAGAATCCAAACCTAGTTTAGAGGAGGAGTACAAGGAACTCCATCAAGAAAAACCGATTCTTGAGGTCTTAGCTCATGCACCTTATTATAATGCTTTAAAAGAAAAATATGAGTTAGAACTTAAGCTTGGAAAACATGGGTCCGCTTTTGTGCGAAATAATTTACCTAAGAAGTTAGACGATCCCGGGCTATTTACTCTTCCGTGTAGGCTTGGAACTTCCAAACCTCTCGACGCTCTAGCCGACTTAGGGTCATGCATCAATCTTGTTCTGTTGTCCCTCCATAGAAGTCGTAACGTAGGTAAAATAGAACCAACGGAAACCATATTAGGTCTAGCGGACGGTAGTGTTGCACGTCCGGTAGGAATAATAAAAGACATGGTAGTACACGTAGGAGACTTGACTCTTTTGGCCGACTTTCATGTGCTAGACATGAATAAGGACCCGACATGCCCATTACTAGTAGGAAGAGGATTCTTAGCTACCGCTAGTGCCATCATCGATTGTAAGATGTCCAAGATAGTGGTAGGAGAGGGGAGTGCTAGGTCAATTTACGATGTCACAAAGCATACGTACTACAAAGAAGAGGAAATCCCACATGAGATTAGGTTGGATAGAGAGCCTTCAAGATATGGACCTTGGATAGATAAGAACCTCATAGGCCCCCAAAGACCTTTTTACCTAGATGAAGCCTTCACTAGTAAAGCAACTTTCCAAGAAAAAGAAATGGCTAGGGACATGGAAGTGAACCCGTTCGAGGACGCCTTAGTATTTAGGAAGATGACCGAGTTCCTAGGAAGCTTGCCCATCAACCTTGTCATGAATAAGTGGAAAGTTGAGAAATCTAAACACAAATGCGATTGGGATAGACCGCCTAGTGACGGTGATGGAGAGTGGCACATTAGGATAAAAATCTATGATCCCGATGGAGAGAAGTTTGAAAAGGCATATCTAACCGAACGTACTACTAGGAACTTGAATGATAAGTTTGATCCTTACGACATTGTTGAGGATAGGCTTACTTATATCGGTACGTAGGAGCACGACTACGAGTCTAGCTACAAGACTCTTAAATAAAGAAAAGCGCTTCGTGGGAGGCAACCCATGCTTAATTGTTTGCTTGTTAGTGTCATATGTATTTTATTGATTGTTTATTCTCATGTTTAAATTTGTAAAAATGCTTTATTTTGTTTTTAACCTCGTCTTAATTGCATATAAAGGTATTTTACATAAGGGATAAGTGTAGGGAGGATTACACACGTTTTCAAAAGAAACGTAAACATGAGAATAACAATTAATTAAAAGATATGTATGTGTGTTTGTTCGAGTCAAATGCTTGTATCGAGTCATAATGGATGTTTTGCAGAAATTTTTCCAGATTCTAAAGATGCAAATTTTCCAAAATTTTTTCAAGAAAAATCGCAGACCAGTTTTTGTCAGGATAACCTGACGGCGTCAGGATCGCAACCTGACGGCGTCAGGAAGGAGTAAAAACAACAAATTACTTTTTTCTCGTTTTCTGAGCTACTTATAAATTTTTGGAATTTTTCAGGTCTTAATTTTCCAGAAATTCTGTAAACATCCATTCCACAAGCATTATATCCTAGTTTAAATCGAGTCTTATATATATTATTACCGTCGATTTTACGCGAAGGTTTCGTTTGTTTTCTTCAAGTGTGCAGGTTTAATTTATCAAGAAGAAGTTACATAAGATTGGAAGGAGCTTTTCACGCATAAATTCTTCTTGGAAAGGATTTAACCACTACTTCACACACGGATCCTACCGAGCTAATCAGGGGAGTACTAGTTTCTTTCATTTTTAATTACCTTCCATTATCATAACTTTGATACTTTCGAGGAACATTGGGGACAATGTTCAGTTTAAGTGTAGGGAGGGAAAATAAAATGGGAACTTTGAAACTATGCTTATCCTTGAATATTTGCTTTGTCCAATTGTATGTGTGTAATAAACCATGAGAAAATGTCGGTTAGGGTAATTTTGGCACCAAATTTAAATTTTTTCATGACATATTAGAGTGGGCCATTAGTCTTAACAAAAGCGTCTCACGGATAGGAAGTTGCATGACTAGCACAAAAACCCTTTACCACCTAAATTCTACCCAAAATGTGAGGATCGCCCTTAGATTAGTAGGAATTAAAGCATTCATCTTTAACGCTTAGAGTGTGAACCGGTAGTATAATAGATTCTAGAACTTGTTTTGTGATGCATCCCGAGATCGCTAGTAAGACTGCACTTGTGTAGTTAGGAATAACTAAATGATAAGAGGAATTAGGATAACCCTTGTTTGATACCCGTAATATAATTACTTTTTCCACATTGGTTGAGTAATTCCCCCACACCCCTTGCGTTGTACTCATCTTTAGTACACGATACCCCTAGTTAACCCCTCAGAGCCTATCCTTTTCGCGGTTCTCGTGATGTTTCGATTTTTCCGGAATATCAATGAAGAGCATTGTTTACACCCCACCGCCAAATATACACCCAAATCGCCTTAGCCTACCTTGTATGCACTCACTTTTAGTGCATTATTGTTTTCACCCTAAACCCCTAGTTCAATTATCTAGTTGCTTGCATGAGTTTCTAAGTCGAGTCATATCCTTTGTATACAGTTTTGGGACGATTGGGATTCATGGGAAAAGTTAAAGTTTATGAAATGACGGGAAGGGAACGTTAAATTCAAATTCCCTTTGTTTGCATAAAAATGTACTCCAAGTGTTTTGATCTTTTCAATTCGGGTCAAATTAGTGTTAGAGTAATAAAAACTCAAGTGTAGGGATGTGCCTATAAATCCCTATCATTTTGATGTTACCGTAGAGGATGGTAGAGTAAAAGTGTATGAAAAAAAAATAAAAAATAAATAAATAAAAATAGAGTGAAAAAAAGCCAAAAAAAAAAACATACGGGCTACCATCCTACATCTATCCTTTAAATTTATGTTTGTTTATTTCAGTTAGCTAGAGTCTAGAGTGTCGAGTCTTGGCTTAGCAACGCATTCTTTGTATGCTTGTAACAATGAGATTTTTGACTTACCACCACTAAATAGCCTATCCCACCAAACCCTTTGTTTCCCTACCGTAAGCCTAACATTACAACCCTTTAAAGACCTCTTTGATAGTCTTTCCTAGGTGCTTACGCCAAAGAGATGGAGGTTTGATCTATTCTCAAGCCTATGGTAATCTATGTACTAGGACCGGTTAATGAGTGTTTATCTTCCATTTCCAATTTGTTATATTTCATATACACCCGAGAGAGATGTGACTATCCAAACAGCCCATGAGAGGTGCTAGTATGTGATTTCCGTGCTTGTTATGACTTTTGCGGGGCTTATATGTGTTGTGGACTGTTTTAAACCAATGCTTCATGAGCCCTAACTTATAAATTAATTGGCTAAAAGCACATTTGCTTGAGGACAAGCAAATACCAAGTGTAGGGATATTTGATAAGGTTTTAAAAGGTACCTTTTTCAGGGGTCATTTAAGCCCTTATTTGATCACTTTTGTATCCGTTATTGCTTAATATCGTTCCTTTTCACTTTTTAGGTCTCTTGAAGGCAAAATGCTGGAATGGCACTTATTTGGACGAAAAGGCGCGAATATACGAAGAAAATGGCCAAAGTCAGAATCGAGACACTCAAAGCTGTTGAAAACATAAGGTAACGACGTCACTGCTTAACTGCGACGCCGTCGGAGGATTTTGTGACGGGACATAAGCCAAAACTCCTATTTTCAAGTGACGACGTCAAGTTATAAAAGAGTAGGCCGTCGCAACTCACACGGCCTAGATGCAATCCAGACGGCGTCAGAAGCTGAAGAGGACGGCGTCACAAGCATAAGGTGACGCCGTCGCAAGTCTAACGTGGCCAAGACGAAACCCTAATGACGGCGACACGACGGCGTCACAAAACATAAGGTGACGCCGTCGCATGTGTAATCTTATATATAGAATCCGAATTTTTCAGTATTAGTGTGTAGTCTTTTGGAGTAAAAACCTAAACCGAACCAAGGCTGTCTTGTATAGTATTTTAGGGTTCCAAACCCTATCTTACACCAAGATAAGTGTTTTACTTCATTAATACAAATATGTCTTTGATTATTTGTGTGTATGCTTGCATGTTCTCCATGTCCGGCTAATTTACTTGTGTGTTTGCTTAGGGAATATGAAACTTAATTATTGAATATTGATTGGTTGTCTCTTATCTTAGTTGATTAATGATCTAGTAATGCGATAGGTCATTCGTTGTGTACTTAATGCTTGATTAAATCTTTGTGAACCTTAGAATATGACTCCTTGAGTAGTTGTAAGCTAAACCATCCAAAGAGTGCCTTAGAGTAAGAGTTTATTATCCCTAGTGGGTTTTGTAGACGAGACCCTTTGGTACGTTCAAAGAGTTAGGGAGAAACGCATACCCTACAACCTTAGACATACAACGTAACTAAGAATAAGGACGTGACAATTCAACCACCAATAGGAGATAATTAAGGAGTAGTAAAACCTAAGTAAACACATCTTTAAAAAATCATACGAGCACACAATAATTAGACATAGACTACATACACCTTAGATTAGATAATTAGATAAGTAGAGTAATCGGTAGCAATACCGACCCCCCCAAATCCAAACCCCAAGATTCGTACCTTTCCTTTTCTTAAAAAATATAAAAAGATAAAAATTAATCTTCCTCAACCCCAACCTTAGCGTAGTAACTTCTCACTAGCATTCCTATTCCCCTAGAGAACGATATCAATACCCGTGGCTTACCCTAATACTACACTACAACGATTAGGTTCACTGCCTAGGGTGTTGAAAAACTTGCTCGAACAAAGGGAAGTTCCTTTGACCCCGAACGACGCGTGTAGCGTTATCAAGTTTTTGGCGCCGCTGCCGGGGAATAGAATAGTTAGTTAGTAGTCCACCTCGTTTAGGTTTCTTTACTTGATTCCTATCAAGTAAACTTTTTTTTTTCATTCTTAGCTTTCTCTTAGTCTATCCCCCTTCTTCGTGACCTTTGTTCGTAATCCTATCACTTTTCATCATGGAAGGTGATAACCAACCACCACTCATCAACCCACCACCAAATGACCCGCCAAGAGCCCGTACTCTTGGGAACACTCGATACCAAGCCACTTAGGCTATAGGAACACTATTGAGCTTCCCGACCAAGCCCAAACTACGGCCCTGCGATCCGACACCATTCGGTTGGTGCAAAACGGATGTGCATTCCATGGACTTCGTTCCGAAGATCCAAATCAGCATCTTAGGGATTTCCTTAAAATTGTCGATTCCATCGACCTTGATGCTACTACTCGGGAGACCACGCGCCTGCGTCTCTTCCAATTCTCTCTACGGGACCAAGCTAGTAATTGGCTTGAGCGACTTCCCGCCGGCTCCATCTCAAGTTGGGATGATCTTACCTCTCGCTTCCTTGCTCAATTTTTCCCACCGGGGAGAACCACTAAGCTTAGGAATGACATCTTGATGTTCCAACAACGTCAAGGTGAATCTCTCTACGAAGCATGGACTTGATTCAAGGACTTACTTCATAAAGTCCCTCATCACGGCATTGATCTTTGGCTCCAAGTCCAAATCTTTTATGATCATGTCAACTTCCCCACCAAGCGATCCATTGACCAAGCGGCAGGTGGAAAGCTTAGTGATCTCACCGCGGAAGAATCATGGGGTATAATAGAGGACCTTGCCCTCTATGACAATGAAATTTTGGATGACCCCCGTGAGCTGCCCAAAACCGTTAAGGCAATCTCCTTGCCTCCCATTACCTCACAATCTTCCGACCGTAGGATGACCGAACTTCAAGATCAAGTAAAATTCCTAATGAGTTCCTACGAAAATCCTAAGTCCTCACGTCAAGTGAATAAAATCACTCTACCTTGTGAGTTATGTAGTGGTCTCCATGACACTCGTGATTGCACAAGACTCCCCGAACAAGCTTTTGCGGACTACGCCTCCATGCGTACCGACGGAGCGGGAGAGAAGTGGTACACTTTCAAGCCCGAACAAAACAACTTAGGAAACTCTTACAACCCCTCATGGAGAAATCACCCTAACCTTAAGTGGAACCAAAACTCAAGCACACCGCAAAGCTCATCTAGTCCACCTAATAGGTTCAACTCTCTAAACACCGGGAACCCCACTAATCTTGAGGCAATTAGATCTAGATTCCTGTCATCTCAAGAGACTCGATTGACTAAGCTTGAAGCCGATTTTAAGCAAAGACAAAGCGAGATGACAAACAAGCTTGACGCCCTCTTAAAAGCCTTCAATGAACGGGAAGTTGGAGCACTCCCAAGTGATACTATAAAGAACCCAAAAGTGAATTCGATTTCGTCGACTTAATGTTCTTGTTCACCATGGGAGAATGCACATCCATGCCCCTCACACCCAACGGTTCACTCGGTAAATGCTATCAAAAAGGGTTCCAAGCCATCCAAAATGAGGTACCAAGGCCCTGCACCATTGGTAGAACCTACTCTTGAGAAACCCGTCAACCAAGAATCCAAACCTAGTTTAGAGGAGGGGTACAAGGAACTCCATCAAGAAAAACCGATTCTTGAGGTCTTAGCTCATGCACCTTATTATAATGCTTTAAAAGAAAAATATGAGTTAGAACTTAAGCTTGGAAAACATGGGTCCGCTTTTGTGCGAAATAATTTACCTAAGAAGTTAGACGATCCCGGGCTATTTACTCTTCCGTGTAGGCTTGGAACTTCCAAACCTCTCGACGCTCTAGCCGACTTAGGGTCATGCATCAATCTTGTTATGTTGTCCCTCCATAAAAGCCTTAACTTAGGTAAAATAGAACCAACGGAAACCATATTAGGTCTAGCGGATGGTAGTGTTGCATGTCCGGTAGGAATAATAAAAGACATGGTAGTACACGTAGGAGAGTTGACTCTTTTGGCCGACTTTCATGTGCTAGACATGAATAACGACCCGACATGCCCATTACTAGTAGGAAGAGGATTCTTAGCTACCGCTAGTGCCATTATCGATTGTAAGATGTCCAAGATAGTGGTAGGAGAGGGGAGTGCTAGGTCAATTTACGATGTCAAAAAGCATACGTACTACAAAGAAGAGGAAATCCCACATGAGATTAGGTTGGATAGAGAGCCTTCTAGATATGGACCTTGGATAGATAAGAACCTCATAGGCCCCCAAAGACCTTTTTACCTGGATGAAGCCTTCACTAGTAAAGCAACTTTCCAAGAAAAAGAAATGGCTAGGGACATGGAAGTGAACCCGTTCGAGGACGCCTTAGTATTTAGGAAGATGACCGAGTTCCTAGGAAGCTTGCCCGTCAACCTTGTCATGAATAAGTGGAAAGTTGAGAAATCTAAACACAAATGGGATTGGGATAGACCGCCTAGTGACGGTGATGGAGAGTGGCACATTAGGATAACAATCTATGATCCCGATGGAGAGAAGTTTGAAAAGGCATATCTAACCGAACGTACTACTAGGAACTTGAATGATAAGTTTGATCCTTATGACATTGTTGAGGATAGGCTTACTTATATCGGTACGTAGGAGCACGACTACGAGTCTAGCTACAAGACTCTTAAATAAAGAAAAGCGCTTCGTGGGAGGCAACCCATGCTTAATTGTTTGCTTGTTAGTGTCATATGTCTTTTATTGATTATTTATTCTCATGTTTAAATTTGTAAAAATGCTTTATTTTGTTTTTAACCTCGTCTTAATTGCATATAAAGGTATTTTACATTAGGGATAAGTGTAGGGAGGATTACACACGTTTTCAAAAGAAACGTAAACATGAGAATAACAATTAACTAAAAGATATGTATGTGTGTTTGTTCGAGTCAAATGCTTGTATCGAGTCATAATGGATGTTTTGCAGAAATTTTTCCAGATTCTAAAGATGCAAATTTTCCAAAATTTTTTCTAGAAAAATCGCAGACCAGTTTTTGTCAAGATAACCTGACGGCGTCAGGATCGCAACCTGACGGCGTCAGGAAGGAGTAAAAACAACAGATTACTTTTTTCTCGTTTTCTGAGCTACTTATAAATTTTTGGAATTTTCCAGGTCTTAATTTTCCAGAAATTCTGTAAACATCCATTCCACAAGCATTATATCCTAGTTTAAATCGAGTATTATATATATTATTACCGTCGATTTTACGCGAAGGTTTCGTTTGTTTTCTTCAAGTGTGCAGGTTTAATTTATCAAGAAGAAGTTACATAAGATTGGAAGGAGCTTTTCACGCATAAATTCTTCTTGGAAAAGATTTAACCACTACTTCACACACGGATCCTACCGAGCTAATCAGGGGAGTACTAGTTTCTTTCGTTTTTAATTACCTTCCATTATCATAACTTTGATACTTTCGAGGAACATTGGGGACAATGTTCAGTTTAAGTGTAGGGAGGGAAAATAAAACGGGAACTTTGAAACTATGCTTATCCTTGAATATTTGCTTTGTCCAATTGTATGTGTGTAATAAACCATGAGAAAATGTCGGTTATGGTAATTTTGGCACCAAATTTAAAATTTTTCATGACATATAAGAGTGGGCCATTGGTCTTAACAAAAGCGTCTCACGGATAGGAAGTTGCATGACTAGCACAAAAACCCTTTACCACCTAAATTCCACCCAAAATGTGAGGATCGCCCTTAGATTTGTAGGAATTAAAGCATTCATCTTTAATGCTTAGAGTGTGAACCGGTAGTATAATAGATTCTAGAACTTGTTTTGTGATGCATCCCGAGATCGCTAGTAAGACTGCACTTGTGTAGTTAGGAATAACTAAATGATAAGAGGCATTAGGATAACCCTAGTTTGATACCCGTAATATAATTACTTTTTCCACATTGGTTGAGTAATTCCACCACACCCTTTGCGTTGTACTCATCTTTAGTACACGATACCTCTAGTTAACCCCTCAGAGCCTATCCTTTTCGCGGTTCTCGTGATGTTTCGGTTTTTCCAGAATATCAATGAAGAGAATTGTTTACACCCAACCGCCAAATATACAGCCAAATCGCCTTAGCCTACCTTGTATGCACTCACTTTTAGTGCATTATTGTTTTCACCCTAAACCCTTAGTTCAATTATCTAGTTGCTTGCATGAGTTGCTAAGTCGAGTCATATCCTTTGTATACAGTTTTGGGACGATTGGGATTCATGGGAAAAGTTAAAGTTTATGAAATGACTGGAAGGGAACGTTAAATTCAAATTCCCTTTGTTTGCATAATAATGTACCCCAAGTGTTTTGATCTTTTCAATTCGGGTCAAATTAGTGTTAGAGTAATAAAAACTCAAGTGTAGGGATGTGCCTATAAATCCCTATCATTTTGATGTTACCGTAGAGGATGGTAGAGTAAAAGTGTATGAAAAAAAAAATAAAAAAAAATAAATAAAAATAGAGTGAAAAAAAGACAAAAAAAAAACATACGGGCTACCATCCTACATCTATCCTTTAAATTTATGTTTGTTTATTTCAGTTAGCTAGAGTCTAGAGTGTCGAGTCTTGGCTTAGCAACGCATTCTTTGTATGCTTGTAACAATGAGATTTTTGACTTACCACCACTAAATAGCCTATCCCACCAAACCCTTTGTTTCCCTACCGTAAGCCTAACATTACAACCCTTTAAAGACCTCTTTGATAGTCTTTCCTAGGTGCTTACGCCAAAGCGATGGAGGTTTGATCTATTCTCAAGCCTATGGTAATCTATGTACTAGGACCGGTTATTGAGTGTTTATCTTCCATTTCTAATTTGTTATATTTCATATACACCCGAGAGAGATGTGAGTATCCAAACACCCCATGAGAGGTGCTAGTATGTGATTTCCGTGCTTGTTATGACTTTTGCGGGGCTTATATGTGTTGTGGACTGTTTTAAACCAATGCTTCATGACCCCTAACTTATAAATTAATTGGCTAAAAGCACATTTGCTTGAGGACAAGCAAATACCAAGTGTAGGGATATTTGATAAGATTTTAAAAGGTACCTTTTTTAGGGGTCGTTTAAGCCCTTATTTGAACACTTTTCTATCCGTTATTTCTTAATATCGTTCCTTTTCACTTTTTAGGTCTCTTGAAGGCAAAATGCTGGAATGGCACTTATTTGGACGAAAAGGCGCGAATATACGAAGAAAATGGCCAAAGTCAGAATCGAGACACTCAAAGCTGTTGAAAACATAAGGTGACGGCGTCACTGCTTAACTGCGACGCCGTCGGAGGAATTTGTGACGGGACAGAAGCCAAAACTCCTATTTTCAAGTGACGACGTCAAGTTATAAAAGAGTAGGTCGTCGCAACTCAGACGGCCTAGATGCAATCCAGACGGCGTCAGAAGCTGAAGAGGACGACGTCACAAGCATAAGGTGACGCCGTCGCAAGTCTAACGTGGCCAAGACGAAACCCTAATGACGGCGACACGACGGCGTCACAAAACATAAGGTGACGCCGTCGCATGTGTAATCTTATATATAGAATCCGAATTTTTCAGTATTAGTGTGTAGTCTTTTGGAGTAAAAACCTAAACCGAACCAAGGCTGTCTTGTACAGTATTTTAGGGTTCCAAACCCTATCTTACACCAAGATAAGTGTTTTACTTCATTAATACAAATATGTCTTTGATTATTTGTGTGTATGCTTGCATGTTCTCCATGTCCGGCTAATTTACTTGTGTGTTTGCTTAGGGAATATGAAACTTAATTATTGAATATTGATTGGTTGTCTCTTATCTTAGTTGATTAATGATCTAGTAATGCGATAGGTCATTCGTTGTGTACTTAATGCTTGATTAAATCTTTGTGAACCTTAGAATATGACTCCTTGAGTAGTTGTAAGCTAAACCATCCAAAGAGTGCCTTAGAGTAAGAGTTTATTATCCCTAGTGGGTTTTGTAGACGAGACCCTTTGGTAAGTTCAAAGAGTTAGGGAGAAACGCATACCCTACAACCTTAGACACACAACGCAACTAAGAATAAGGACGTGACAATTCAACCACCAATAGGAGATAATTAAGGAGTAGTAAAACCTAAGTAAACACATCTTTAAAATATCATACGAGCACACAATAATTAGACATAGACTACATACACCTTAGATTAGATAATTAGATAAGTAGAGTAATCGGTAGCAATACCAACCCCCCAAATCCAAACCCCGAGATTCGTACCTTTCCTTTTCTTAAAAAATATAAAAAGATAAAAATTAATCTTCCTCAACCCCAACCTTAGCGTAGTAACTTCTCACTAGCATTCCTATTCCCCTAGAGAACGATATCAATACCCGTGGCTTACCCTAATACTGCACTACAACGATTAGGTTCACTGCCTAGGGTGTTGAAAAGCTTGCTCGACGAAAAGGAAGTTCCTTTGACCCCGAACGACGCGTGTAGCGTTATCAAGTTTTTGGCGCCGCTGCCGGGGAATAGAATAGTGAGTTAGTAGTCCACCTCGTTTAGGTTTCTTTACTTGATTCCTATCAAGTAAACTTTTTTTTTTCATTCTTAGCTTTCTCTTAGTCTATCCCCCTTCTTCGTGACCTTTGTTCGTAATCCTATCACTTTTCATCATGGAAGGTGATAACCAACCACCACTCATCAACCCACCACCAAATGACCCGCCAAGAGCCCGTACTCTTGGTGAATACTCGATACCAAGCCACTTAGGCTATAGGAACACTATTGAGCTTCCCGACCAAGCCCAAACTACGGCCCTGCGATCCGACACCATCCGGTTGGTGCAAAACGGATGTGCATTCCATGGACTTCGTTCCGAAGATCCAAATCAGCATCTTAGGGATTTCCTTAAAATTATCGATTCCATCGACCTTGATGCTACTACTCGGGAGACCACGCGCCTGCGTCTCTTCCAATTCTCTCTACGGGACCAAGCTAGTAATTGGCTTGAGCGACTTCCCGCCAGCTCCATCTCAAGTTGGGATGATCTTACCTCTCGCTTCCTTGCTCAAGTTTTCTCACCGGGGAGAACCACTAAGCTTAGGAATGACATCTTGATGTTCCAACAACGTCAAGGTGAATCTCTCTACGAAGCATGGACTCGATTCAAGGACATACTTCATAAAGTCCCTCATCACGGCATTGAACTTTGGCTCCAAGTCCAAATCTTTTATGATCATGTCAACTTCCCCACCAAGCGATCCATTGACCAAGCGGCAGGTGGAAAGCTTAGTAATCTCACCTGGGAAGAATCATGGGGTATAATAGAGGACCTTGCCCTCTATGACAATGAAAGTTGGGATGACCCCCGTGAGCTGCCCAAAACCGTTAAGGCAATCTCTTTGCCTCCCATTACCTCACAATCTTCCGACCGTAGGGTAGTAACTTCTAAACCCCAACCTTAGCGTAGTAACTTCTCACTAGCATTCCTATTCCCCTAGAGAATGATATCAATACCCGTGGCTTACCCTAATACTACACTACAACGATTAGGTTCACTGCCTAGGGTGTTGAAAAACTTGCTCGACGAAAAGGAAGTTCCTTGACCCCGAACGACGCGTGTAGCGTTATCAGTTTTATGGCAACAATAGGACAGTCATGGAGTTATAAGATGACTAAGGATAAGAAATCAGTCCTATGATCCACCAGAGCCGGAGGGATCTACCCAAGGACATCACAAATAGTCTAGAACTAGAAGTCCTTAGGAATGATTGAAAAGAGGAGTAATGTGAGAAAGGAGAAAGAAGGGGTTGAAGAATTAAAAAGAAAAGAAATAGCCCTCCATAATCAACCTTAGGGCAGAAACCGGGTTCAATTCATATGCTACTGGTTGTCACTAGATGACACTGGTATTGAAGACAAAGACGTCATGGACCCTGTGACGCACTGCACTAAACCTCCTAGCCACTCAATTCCTCTTAAAAGGATTTGTTTCATTCTCACTGGGAACCCTACATAATGTATCGACTTTCTCATAGAGTTGGTTGGTATTGAAGAAGGAGACCCTCTCCCTAGTCTCCGCTTAGGAAAACCAAAATGCACTAATTCAGTCTAGAGCCACGAGATTCATTAAAAGATCTCATAGGAACACTTGACATGACATCGCTTGATTTTCATCTATAAGGACACAAGTGATATATTCTAGAGTCCTACGCAGATCTTACCAATCTGCCAGAACATTTATGAGAAGTTTCACATCTGTGATCTTCAGTGATTGAATGGAAATTCCTGCCAGGGTCAATATCAAGCAGCCCTGACAGCAGGTCACTTCGGTAACTCCCCGTGAATTACGCTTAGTGTGTCTCAAATGGTCTACAGTCGTGGAGTGATGCTTCGGTGTACTTCAGCGACTCATCTGAATTGTAGATGTACTTCGGTATATCGCATTATCTCACTTGTGGGACTCCAGTTCAGGAACGGCCTTTGTAAGAGTTAGAGATGTGTTTTCACACTATGCTGTTAACACCCTCGAAATTTAAACTTGTAAGTGCCGGAATCCACTTATTACTAACCTGTTTTTATGTTTTTCTTCTTATGGAAGCTCCGGAGCGGATTGATCGTGCAGATTCTCCACATCCTCATACCAACAACACATGAAAGTTCTCATCAAAATCAAAGGCAACAAAATTTTAAGATGATTCTTAGTCAATGTCAAAGAATCTACAAAGTTTAAAGACTCGAGAACTACATCATTGGTAACCTAAAGACAAATAGAAGTGTGAGCATGGTGGAGAAAGACGTGGAGACACCTAACCAACGAAGTTGACAACGGCAGACAACCACATTAACTGATCACAAAGCATGAAGGAACAATGAAACAAAACTATTCTATATCTACACACAAAGTTCAAGCTCGAGAAAAGTAATGACCTAATCAAGTGGAGCATCTTTTGAATGACCACCCCTTAGGGGGAGATTGTTAGCCTTAATAGTTTTTATTAGAAGTGATGGTCATTCATATTTAGGAACTTTGTATCGTGTGTTAGATATCGTGTTAGAATAGTCAACGGGCTCGTGGATTGGTCTAAGCTAAATGGGTATTAGTTTAGTTAAGCTAGCCTTATATCAATCCATGTCCAATCCAATCCATACGAAGCCCATACAAGGCCCATGGCCATGCCTTAGGGCATCATGTTACTTGTACTATATATACCCCTCAAAGTCTCATTTGAGGGGTGTGCTTGAGTGTGTGTGTGTGTGTTTTATTTATGAAATATTGTTTTCATGTTCTTCTCCCTTTCTCTCTAAATACATACGAATACATATTCAAGTCACCATCTCTCATCTTATTCTTTCCTTTCTTAATCTCTACGCATAAAGTGTTTGTGTGGAACGTGTTCTTCGTGGTTTGCTTGTGTGATAAGGTGTGTTTTTGTGATAAGGTTGATAGATTTAAGGTCCTACACATAGGAGCATGCATATGTTGACTAAGAACATGTACAACATAACTAATATCAGGCCTAGTATGTGTAAGATATATAAGCTTACCAACATGCTTCTGGTAGTTGTTAACACCAGATAAAGGCCTATCTATGATAACCTGTTTAGGCTTAGCTGCATTTTCCTTAGTTTCTATTGGAGTATTGCATGGCTTACATGCCAACATACCAAACTCAGAGAGAACTTCAAGGCAATATTTTCTTTGAGTAAGAAACAAATTACCATTTGATTCAAGAACTTCAATACCAAGAAAGTATTTAAGCTTACCTAAATCTTTTATCATGAATTTAGATCTCAAAAAATTCTTAACTTCAATTATTTCATTCTCATTGTTGCCTGTGATGACTATATCATCAACATATACCAATAGAGCTATAAAAACACCATGTTTGTTTTTTATAAACAAAGAAAAATCATTTTTGCTTTGTTCAAAACCATTTTCAATCAGAACTGATGTTAATTTTTCATTCCATTTCTTAGGGGCCTCTTTTAAACCATAAAGAGATTTATTCAACTTGCACACTCTAGTATCATTTTTATCAAAATAACCATCAGGAAAACACATATAAACATCCTCATCCAATTCTCCATATAAAAAAACATTATTTATATCTAATTGATATATTGACCAGCTATTCTGAACAGCAACATCTAACATACATCTAACAGGTACAATCTTAACAACAGGAGAGAATGTTTCTTCATAGTCAACTCTTTCTTTTTTACTACAACCTTTAGCAACCCATCTTTCTTTAAACCTCTCAACCTCACCGTTAGACTTATATTTAATTTTGAACACCCACTTTCCTCCTATAGCTTTTCTGCCATCAGGAAGAGTAGTAACTGTCCAAGTTTCATTTCTATTTAAAGCTTCTATTTCAAGATTCATGGCTTCAATCCATCTAATATCTTTAGCAGCCTCTTTATAAGTCTTTGGTTCAGTTATTTTATTTAAACTTGTTGAAAAATTGTAATTTTCAACACTTAACTTGGAATAGTTAACTTGCTTGTCAATACTATATTTGACTTTAGTATTTACTTCATAATCACTTAACTTTGCTGGCATAGAAGTTTTTCTAAATGATTTTCTAAAATATGTTTTACTTATATCCTGTTTGCTAGGAGTCACAAGAGGTGATTGAAACATTTCATTAAACTCATGATAAAAATTGTCATCATCCTCAGATATATTTTTATTCTCTTCAAGTGTTGCATTCTCCAAGTCATCACTGATGGCTTCTACTGATACACTAGGATGCCCCACCTCATCCTTTTTAGTGTCATCAGTTAACTTAGTACCTCCAGGTGATAATTGGTCTATGCCTTCACTTACTTCACTAGTCTTAACAGACTTATCTCTCCTTTCATCATAGGAATCATATGACATAGTTTCATCTTCTAGATATTGATTAAAATTTTTTTAATTGTTTATGTTTTGAAACTGCATATCAAAACCTTTATTTTCATAACTGTTTTTAAAAGGAAAAACAATTTCGTAAAACTTTACATCCCTTGAGAAAAAAACTTTTTTACTTTCAAGACTAAACAACTTATAGCCTTTTTTGTCAAAAGCATAACCAATAAAAACAGACTTTTCAGATCTTGAAGAAAACTTGTCAGAATTATTTAAAATTGTAGCAAAACAGAGACATCCAAAAACTTTTAGAATGGAGAGATTTGGTTCAGTTTTATATATCATTTCAAAAGGTGACTTCCCAGACAGCACAGAACTTGGTAACCTGTTAATTAGGTACAAAGCAGTTAGAACACACTCAGACCACATGTTCAAAGGAATCCCCCCCCCCCTGAAACATGAGGGCCCTAGCAACATTCAATAGATGTCTATGTTTTCGTTCAGCTATGCCATTTTGTTGAGGGGTATAAGAACAAGAAGTTTGCTGTAAAATCCCATTATCTTTACAAAACTTTTCCATAGTATGATTAATGAATTCTGTTCCATTATCACTTCTAAAACCTTTCACAGTTTTATCAAACTGATTTTTAATCAAATTAAAGAAGGAAACAATCTGAGAAAATACTTCATTTTTCCCCCTTAACAGAAATAGCCACACAGCCCTAGAATAATCATCTACAACAGTAAGTAAATACTTATATCCTTCTCTACTTTGAACCTTGTAGGGACCCCAAACATCTAAATGAACCAACTGTCCAATTTCATTGGTTTGATGGTCACTCAAAGGAAAAGGGTCTCTAGTTTGTTTAGCCTTATGGCAAACATCACAAGGATCATGATTAGATTCCATTTTAAAATCGAGTTTGTCTTTCAAGATTTGCAGAACTTGGTCAGCAGGATGACCAAGTCTGTTATGCCATATGCACTTAGAAAAATTACATATTTGAATGTTATTATTAACCAATTTTTTACCTGTATTAAGAAAATACAGTCCATCTTTTTTATTACCAGTCCCCATTTGGGTCCTTTGAATGGAATCATGTATAATACAAATATCTTCATCAAATATTACTCTTAACTTATTATCTTTGTTTAATTTGTGAACAGAAAGAAGACTGACTTGGTAGCCAGGAACTACCAAGACATTGTGAATGATCATTTTGTATGTTAATTTCAAACTTCCCATATGAGTAACAAGGGCCTTAGTCCCATTGGGATGACCCACAGTCATGTTAAGCTTAGAAATTTCAACAACATTGAACATGTTGAAAACAGTGTAAGTCATATGTTGACTTGCACCTGAATCAACAATCCAACCAATGTACATACTATATGTGCTTATGTTGGTGTTGTGATTAAATAAAGTGGAAGAACAAAAGCTAACAACACAATCCATACCTGCAACATTTGCTAGTATACAACCAGATCCAGATTTATCACTGATCAAGGCCATCAGCCTTTTATATTGATCATCAGTGAATGAATAAGATGAACCAGTAGACTGATCTTTATGACCTGAAACAACATTATAGCTAACAGTATTCTGAGGAGAGTTAGTTTTCTTTTTAAAGCCAACAGGATAACCTACTAACTCAAAACATCTATCTGCAGTATGACCATTCATATTGCAATGAGTGCAGACCAAGTGAGGTCTATTAAGTCTTTTAAACTGATTATTATTATTATTTTTGTTCATAGACCACTCATTTGTTTTTTGATTAGAATTGGATGCAAAAGAAGAATTATTATTTTTAGAACCAGAAAAAGAAGAAGATGGAGTACTCCCATGAGACTCATCCTTAGACAAAGTAGCAAAGGCACTCTTAACGTCAGGGATAGGATCAGAGGTGAGAACAATACTCCTGATAGGAGCATAAACCTCACCCAGTCCCATTAGAAACTGCATCAGCTTAATAAGCTGATCATGTTTCTTAAGTTTATCAGAGCCTTTACAAGTACAGTTAGGCAAATTCACAAGAGACTCATATTGCCTCCATAACGCATTAAACTTCAAATAATATTCAGATAATGGTATGCCACTTTGTGTGAATGAATGTATTTTATAATGCATATTGAATATTATAGAACCATCTTCTTTATTATATGTCTCTTCTAATTCATCCCACACAGTTTTAGCATTATTAGAGAACACTTGCCCCATAAAAACATCTTGAGACACACATCCAAGAATCCAAGATAAGACCACAGAGTTACATCTATCCCATTGTTCTTGCATAAATCCTACCTCAGCAGGCCTAGCAATTTTACCATTTATAAAACCAAGTTTGTTTTTAGTGTGAATAGCCAATTTTATAGCAGCAGACCAAACTTTGTAGTTTTCAGTTCCTTCCAATTTAAAACCTATTAACAGAATTCCACTTGTATCACTACTATGCAAGAACATAGGGTCAAATTAATCAAGTTTATTAACACCTGACCCCCCCCCCCCCCCCCCCCCCCCCCCCCCCCGCTGCAACATCATCTTTAACCATGATGATGAAATAAACTAGAAATCAAAACTAAAACTAGAACAAGAAAAATAAGCAGATACACCTTATATCACCTACCAACACAAATAACCACCAATAAACCAACTCCAATCACAAACAATCCCTTAACCTACTCTTCACCCAAATAAACTAAAACACTAAAAGAAATCCTAAAAGAAAGAGTGATGCGAGGTGTTACAGTGCACGCACTCCAAGCAAAAATGATCAAGAAGATCAAGAACCAATCAAGCACACCGGAATGTCACAAGAACCTGAAACATAAAAAATCAATTAGTTATCAATTATTGATGTAAAGATCAATACAGATATCTAAGATCATCAATTAAAAAACTAATAACCGAAAAACCAAGAACCCTTGAATTAGGGTTTGATACAGAAAACCCCAATTTGGAAATCAAACACCAAACGAAGATAGAATCACCGATTGATTAACACTCGTTAATCACTAAGAATCACCAAGAAAAAAAAAACCCCAATTTCCAGAAACCCTAAAAATTGAAATCTCGATTACCCACCAATTGAATCCCAAATTGAAAAATTCAACTACTCAGAACACAATTAATGACACGATCTACACAGATCTGAACTTAATTTCAAAAACCCTCAAAAATTTTTGAAACCCTAATTCTGAAAAAATTCAAGAAACCGATTAGTCTTTGTATCACAGCCAACCTGTCTCTGATACCATGTGGAAATATATACAAAGATCAATCCAAATAGTTTTATTTTCATACAACCAACCTCCCCTTTTCTTTTATTCACAACATTAGAATACTACTGCAAATGTAGTAACTGGTTTTAAGTTCAAAACAATTACAAGAGAAAGAAAAGATGATACAAACACAATAATTTCTCAACGTAGAGAGAGAGAGATACACAGATATGATATGCAAACGTGAGAACCCTATTTCTATATCTAAGCTTACATAGCTGCTCCACTTTGAGACTTCCAGCTTAGCTTCTTTTAGCCCTCAACTTTCAATATTAACAAAACAAGTACCTACACAAACAAAACAAAGAAATACAATACAAATATACTTTCACAACTTAACAAAACAACCCCTGAACTTGGTAAGAAACCAACATCAAAGATACAAGGCTAGATTAGCCTTCTGAACACACATACAACACGTTATTGGGCCTAACACCATTTGTGGCTGGCGCCTGGCAGCCACGACCACGAACTTAATTTGATAGCAAAGACGCACATGTTTTACTAAGGATGAGCATATAAAGCGGAGAGCTGAACCGGACCTAGAACCGGAAAGAGCTGAACCGTTTCAAAACCTGATGGTTCCGGTTGAGATTTTTGGTTTTTGAGTCGGTTCGGTCCGAGCCCACCGACGATCATTTAAAAACATGAAATTCTAATAGGTAACCTTCATTCACTTGCCATATTCATCAGATCATTTTACAAACAAAAAAACAACCTTCTTATTCATATAATGGTTTTGGTCCATTAGTTTAAAAAATAACTGATTTTGTCCGGAATCCGACTACCCATAATCAGTGTTTTAAAAACCGATTCAACCTTGCCGGTTGAACCGGTAAGCGGTGACATTTCCGGGCCGTTGTTGGCCGGTTTTTTGATGATTTAAAATCCGGATCGAACCGCCGGGTTTCTGCCAACCCGGGTCGAACCGGTTAATAAAAACAAGCCGAGTTTTAGCTTTTTAAGTTTTTCGTGTTGGTAATTGCTTTGATGAAGACAGTGGCAACAACAAAAGCTACGAAGAATATGGTGTTGATGCAAGGTTGTGGGTCCGGTTTGGATTTTTACTAGGTATATTAACTTAACTGTGGTTAGTTTGGAAGGTTGTGGGTGGGGTAGAGACCGAGTATAGTTTACAGAAACTATAATTAAATAATTAAATATAATTTACATAAATTACAATTCTGGTTTTGTGTCATCTCAACAAGGTTATAAATAGCGCGAGACGTGGCGTGGCGGGGCGGCATGACCAAGGCTCACGCCTTTGCGGCTAAGGTGAAGCTTTTGCGTTTATAATGCGTGGCATAAGGCGGCACAAAGTATGAAAATATTTATATATTCATATCATAATTCATATATATCGAGTTTACAAAAACATGTTGCATAAAGCGTCGTGGCGGCATTACGTGACGGCTTGACCAAGCCTCACGTCTTTGCGAGGTCTTTACGGAACCTTTGCGAGCCTTTTAAAACAGTGCATCTCAATCATTTGATACCTTATTGCCATATCAGAGTTCAAGTTTGGTTTTGTGCCATTCACTTAATAATTAAATAATGTAAAAATTGTTTACGATTGTAACGTGGTTTAAGATTTATGAATGTATTTAATACTGGATTCTTTGTTTGGTGACCATCTGATATGGATTTTAAGGCTCTCTATATGTTTATTATTGAATTTTATGGGTTTTAAAGATGTCTGATAAAGAGAGTTATTGTAAATTTTTTTGTGGTCTAAAACCGATTTGACTCGTTGGTTGAACCGATTGAACCGTTGACTCGGTGAATCGATGACTTGACCGGGTCAAACAAAAATTCAATTTTTAAAACATTGCCCGTAACAGGTTTGGTCCAAGTTTTCATTAATCGTTAGTTTGACTAATTTTGACAGTTAAATTTGAGGGCATTTTTTTGTCTTTTCATCTATATTGTTAAATAAAATACGTAACTACATTATTTTTGGTCCTTATGGTTTGTCCGGTGTTTCACTTTTAATCCACGTTTTAGTACATGCATTTTTATACATGTCTTTATACACATATTTTTAGACACGTTTTCATACACATTTTTATATACATTTTTATATACGTTTTATCTACGTTTTTTACTTTTTTATCTACGATTTTATCTACGTTTTTATTTATGTTTTTATATACGTTTGTATCTACGTTTTTATTTACGTTTATACATATCTACGTTTTTATCAACCCTTTTATATGCATTTTTATCTATGCTTTTGTATACGTTTTTATATACGGTTTTAATTTATTTTTTTATATATATTTTTATTTATGTTTTAATATATGTTTTTATATACATTTTAAATGCGTTTTATATGCATTTTTATATAAGTTTTTATCTATATATGTTTATATGCATTTTAAATGCGTTTTAAATGCGTTTTATATGCATTTTTATATATGTTTATATATTAAAAACATAGATATAAACCTATATAAAAATGTAAATAAAAACGTACATATAAACGTAGATAAAAACGTAGATAAAAAAGTATATATAAACGTAGATAAAAATTTAGATGAAAACTTATATAAAAATATATATAAAAATGTACATAAAAACGTATATAAACCGTAGATTAAAATATTGATTAAAACGTATATACAAATGTATATAAAAACGTATATAAACACGTTTATAAAAACATGTATAAAAAAATGTGTAAAAAAATGTGCATAAAAACTTATATAAAAACGTATATAAAAACGTGTATAAAAATATATATATATAAACGTATATAAAATTTTGTTAAGAAAATCAAAGATTTTTTTTAAGAAAAGTAGTTTTTGAATTTCTGTCAACTTATAAGCAGTTTTTATAAATTTTATAAAAATACTAGTATTGTATATAGATTAAAAAGCAGTTTTAGTTACTAAATCATTAAAAATATTTTCTTAAGTTTTAAAATTCGCTTTCTTTTAAAAAATATAATTCTAACTTAAGTTTAGCTGTGATGAAAATTTCAGAATTTATTTTGAATTTTTAGATAGTTTTTAATTTTTATAAAAGTTTTAGCTGTTAAAGTTTATTTTTTTAGTTTTATAAATTTATGAGTTAACTACATTTTTGGTCCTTATGGTTTGTCGGGTGTAATACTTTTAGTCCATTAAAGTGAGAGTATCTTAGTTGTTTCACGTGTCTTAATTTGTCAAACTAACGGTCAACGAAAAAATGGGCTAAACATGTTACGGGTCGTCGAATTCTGGACAAGATTCGTTACTTTTTAAACTATTGGACCAAAACCGTTATACCCGGTAAACAACAAGGACCAAAAATGTAATTAACTCTATTCCTATTGTTCATTCAAAAAATTTAACCTAAACGCCCTTAACCTAATCTTTCATAAGGTATTTATTATTTAAGAGTGTCGCTACTTTGTTATGTTATAATTTTACTTACATCACTAAATTTTCACAATGTAAATTATCGGGGTGGTGATGATGATTTAGTTAAACAGTTGATATAGGGGTAGAGCCAGAAAGTTATGGTGGATGAGGCAAACTTTGATAATTCTTGGAAATTACACTACAAATTGATTCGTTAGCGGAGCAAATTACAAAAATAAGCATATATTTTTAAAGAATTACATTACAATTTTTTTCGTTAGAAGGGTACGTGCCCATCCTGCCTCCTCCTTTCAAACTACAGCATCACGACTGGTTGGAGTGTCTACCCTCTTTGGAATTTGTGCGTTGCTTATGATGATCATAATTTTATTATTATTATTATTATTTAAAGGGTTACCCCGGTAAAATATTTTTACTCCAAAAAAAATTAAGTACATCGGATGTGGGTGAATCCTACACCTCAACCCAGAGAAGGCAAACCAAACGCCTACAATGCTTAAGACCTAAACAAGCGTAAGAAATGGCATGCCATACTTATGCAAAACAAAATAAAAATAACATATCTAATCTGACCACGGATACTAATGTCATAAACATAAGAAAACTTCAATTGAGGGGGTTAGACCACAATCATCAAACTCATCATCATAAGGTTTTTGGTCATGAGTATCTTCCTCCCATTGCTGAAATAAGCTTCTCATGACCACTCCACTACCACCTTTAGAACAGTCAAATGCCATAAAACTATAAGTTTCATTAAAGTCCTCAAGGACTTCATCATCATCACTATCAGAGATAACTAGATCACCAACCTTAGAAAATGTATTGCTTACCTTATTTCTTCATTAACCATGTCAGGAGTGCTCTTCGAAATACAAGGAGGAGGCGCATTGGACGAACTTGGGATGCTCGCGTAGTTTTCCACAATAGCCTTTTGCATAGGAATCGGTTTCCTATCATCACCTAGAAACACAAGCTTCCCTTTAATTAGTTGACTTTCAAGCTTATTAAGATTTTCAACAAGAGGAGTAGTACTTGGACTGCCAAATGATCAATAGTAGCACTTGCTATTTATCCATGTTCCCAAATCCATTATCAATATCAGAATCTTTACTAACAAAAGGATCCTCATCCAAATCACCAAGAGCATCAAAAGCATTAGACGTGTTAACCACTTCAGCATTCTTACTGTTTAGATGTAGACGCCTTCTTATTAGAGTCTTTAGGAGGAGAAGCCTTTGTATTTTTAGAAGCAGTTGGTCGATACTTCACTTTCTTGGTCTTACGCTTGACAGTAGTAAACCCATCATTCGACACCTCCTTAGTAGCTACCGAAGAGCTAGGAACATGTTTTAGAGGAGCTTTGGGACACTCCTCAAGAAGATGGCCATATACCAAGCATTTAGTACATCAAGGAGGATCCCATCCGTATTCAACATGAATAGTATGTTTCGTATATCCAATTCCATTGAGATTAGGGACAGCGACAACCAAAGTATCATGAAATTCATTAGTCGCATTGATTTCGATCAAGGTTCTAGCATAACTACTTCTACCCCATGATTCCAAAGACATCTCATTAGTATACGAATCAAGGAACATAGGATTACCAATTTTTAACGCAATAAAGCTCAAACCATCTGAAGAATATGCAACAATTGGGACATCATGGAACTTTAACCCTAAATCGGAACACAAGACAAATCTTCATTCAGGAGGCTAGTCTTAGGAGACCACTTATTAAGAATTATTGGAATTCCACGAATTATCCATGGAGCATCATGAAGAACAGATTATGCACCCTGAATGGTCGAGAATTTAAAAAAGAAAAACCCTTTCGCATTCATTGTTGATTTCTCAACACCATACTTTTTTCAGTTATTACGAACAAACTATTCGACAACGGGGAAAGCAAGCCTTTTACCGATGAAATACCCGTACAACGAATTTTTCAACCTCTCATGTACCTCAAG
The DNA here is from genome assembly GCA_019973895.1 of Chrysanthemum seticuspe. Lineage (NCBI taxonomy): Eukaryota > Viridiplantae > Streptophyta > Magnoliopsida > Asterales > Asteraceae > Chrysanthemum > Chrysanthemum seticuspe. The sequence goes on from BPTQ01000005.1 coordinate 301,520,952, forward strand.
AACCGAAGAAATAGGTAACTCGACGTCATAATCAGCATCTTGTGGCACAATATCATCAACATTCCGATAATTGGCCTTAGTCCCAAGCGACGGATCAATTTATTAGCATAAATCGTTTGGACTTTATCATGAATAGTCTCATGTTGTTTACCATAATTAGCATTAGAAGCAACTTGCTCTTCAACTAGTTTAGGTGTCTCATGAGGTTTATGACTTCCCACATTATTACCACTGCCTACTATTTTCGTACCAGCATGCTCTTGCACATTTGAGGCATACACATGATCATTAAGTTGTTTCGAATGTAGCACATCAGCCTCATTCATACCTACAGTACCAGTAGATGTGACCGAAAAAGGTTCCACAATGTTCAAGCTTGAGTTTGCCACATTTACCTGCTTTTTCTTATGATTACTCCCCCCCCCCCCTTCCAGAACCCAAAACCCCTATCTCCATGTTTACACCATGCACGAAAATCCAACTACCCAATTATTCCAACACCAGGTACCTAACCAACTACCCACTTAATTGTACGAATCCCTAACAACGGCTCAAGAAAGTCGCTTAGGGAATGAGAGCACAAAGATCGACCAGAAGTAATGCAAAAGATATTAATAACCCACGAATAGAATAAAACAAAAGGATAGTGAATAAAAAAACCTAACCAAAGCGATTGCATGAAAAGCCCTAAACTCAATTAAAAAATCTAAGCAACTAATACAATGATTTCAAAATAAACCATGAATAAACAAATACACTTAATTTATAAAAATCAATGCAAGAGTCGGTTAGAATTAAAAAAAAACGAATTAGAGGTTAAAGTGTATCGCAATTTACCAAAGGAAGGCTAGGGTTAGATGATTTTTTCAAAAGTTGGTATGTATGACCATAAAAAGATGATGAAGGATGATTATGCAAAGTTTGATTTTGACTTATGGATTATATAATATCTTTAATTTATTTATGATGAAACTTAGTACTTTACATGTAAAAGTTTCTTTTTATGTGTTTGGGCAAGCTAAAAAAAACTAATTAATGTACTTATCAAAATATATCAAAATTACTAGTGAATTTTAAAAATGTCAAGTAGCACTTATGTACATTCAAATTTAAAACAAAATAAATAACTTTTGAGTGATTTGACTCAACTACTTTTTTATTCTTCAATTTTCATCTTTCTCATCTTCAAACCTGGATTTCAACAACTTTATCCGACCATTCCCGGGAAACACCCCGGCCCATTCTAAAAATTAAACTCCCATAAGATTACATATACAAATGTGTTTATGTTTTCACAAATAAATATGAACAAACCAACTTCTAATTAAAAATCTATATATGTATGTAAGAAGAACATCTCATGCAAACAATTTAATTATTTATTCTTTCCTTATTATTTTCCGAATTTTTATATTCAAACTTCTTGATTCGAAACTTGATATCGAATATGAGTCAGTATCATCAAAACATTGCGATAAAGGACAAGCCTTACAATTTCATTATTATTTTGTTCCAAAAAAAATTAATAAATTTTTTTGTGGTTCGAAGATGAGTTATCTACTCGTCCCATTTTCGGAGATACCTCCACTTTGTATGATTCAGCAATTGCAAGATTTACACTGTTCGACTTGTGATAGGAACGATTTCCAGCAGGCTGTAGAAACCAAGTTCTAGACTTCACCCATTTCGGTACACTTTGATAAACAATTGTGAGTGCTTTTCTAAATGGTGTTTAAATTGGTGCTAGAGTTGATGGTTGGTAGCCGGAAAAAGTCGCAGGAATTCGGGTTTGAAAATGAGAAAGATGAAGATCAAAGAATAAAAAAAAAATTTAAAAATAAATAAAAATAGTCATTTTGTTTTAAATTTGAATATATACAGGTGTTACAAGGCTTTTTTGAAGTTTACTAGGAATTTTTGTACCTTTTTATAAGTACATCATTAGTTTTCTTTGGCATTTTCCGAGTGTGATTTCCTAATATGTTTTATTTGTTTATGCAAGCTGCTGAATTAGGGGTTGATATGGATTTGGAGAAAAATGAGGGAGCCAAAGGTTATATAACTCAATGGTAAAAAGGTATCACATTTTATGTCAATTTTAATTTTAGGTAATTAATTTTTTCTCTTAATTTAAAATATCAAAGTTATTTTTTATGCAATACAAGGTTATTTTTGATTTTTAGAAAGTGATTACCGGTAATAATGTTAGCCAAAATGACTTTTAAATGCTCAATTATAACAATATATCGCATTAATTAATTAATTCAGCTAAATAAAGTTGAGTATCTAAAAATCAAATTGACCTTAAGTGTGATATTTTTTGTGCGATTTGCCTTTTTTAAACAAAAATAAATGCAAATTACTTGAGATTTGGAAATTAGTTAATCTCTAATCTATTTGAAGGATGTTTTTTCTAATACCGAAGTTTCATTGCCTCCAAGTCATGCTCACCAAGAAGCTCTAACAACTGATGATGGAGAACACAGAGGTAAAATTTAATGCATTTTTATGGTCTATAGGAATAGATTTGCAGCTGAAATTTGTTTGTATTTTAGGAGATACAACAGTCCAATATGGTGTCTTTGTTAGCAAGGTTTTTATCAACAATGATGCTAAAGAAATATATGGTTTCGGAAAGAGGTATTTCTTACATGCTTAGCATAATTTTCCTTAATTTATGAATTGCATTGTCATATGACCAGTTAAATTACGAAGAATGCTACGTCAAGAAAGTTCTTAAGTAGCATCTATATCCAAACTATCTATCATGCCCGTAAACAATTTTTCAAAAATGTTGAAAGAAAGATGATTGATGAGATAACTGGAAACGGGAAGGTATTTAAAGCTTCGTTACTCAATATATAAAGTTAACAATTTGTGTTATTACTATAAGTCTGTAACTTCTTTTTACAGAAATATGTATGTGTGGTACTTGGTGCTATAACAACTATTTTGGAAGGAGAGGGACGGTATTATGGTGCATGTCCACGATGTAACAAAAAGGTGATTCCAATGTCAAAACTTGTAGATTTGGAAGGGATTGATACAAAGGTGATGCACGGGTTGCGAAGCGAGCTTTACAACCCCTAACCAATGTACTCAATCAATGTAGTATAGTAAAGGAATATTTGGAGGATTGATCGTTCTCTAAAAAATAGTGAGATAGGTTCATAAAGTATGAAGAAATGATCTAAATGAACTAAAGTAGAAAGCAATTAAATTACATGGTTTTGGAGATTTGATTTTAAGACTAATATTAGCCTAACAAAGACAAGTAAATTAAATTGCAAGTAAAGTACATTTGTGAAAACTTATATGACGGGAAAGCATATTTATTTAGGGTTGCACTAGAGAATCTGTCACACCTTAATTGATGATTATGGAACATATTCCTATATTAGTGTAGTGCCTTGGTCGAGCTCCTACACCCAATAGCAACTAGCCTAGTGCCTTGGTCCAACTCTTATAACTAATCACTGTGCAATACCTATCCGGCCCGCTAATGACTGTCGCTATGTGTTGCACATAAACTTGATCAAAGACCCATAGGTGACTAAAGCTCTGTTTCTTTTCTTTTTTCCTGTATAGATATAGGCCTTACTTAGACAAGGGATGTACTTTGGAATAAGATATGTGTCACACCCCCAAAATATCGCAGCGGAACGATAGTGTCATTGGGGTATAACGTCATAGCACAAAGTATGGATACAGAAAACGACCTCTATAATGAGACGTTTTGAAAAGTTTACCATTCGATTTAATAAGTTAAAGTTTACAAGCAAGAAATCCCAAAGTTTGCTAATACACAAGAGTTTACAAAACATGTCGAATGGTAATTGTTAAAAACACAAGACTTCCATGTATGCCATGCGACCCAAAAGCTCCATGACATGCTATCACCTTAAGACCTGAGATAAACATGCTAAAAAGTGTCAACACAATGGTTGGTGAGTTCATAAGTTTGTTAAAAATGAATTGAAAAAGTCTATAAGAAATGTTGATGCAGCAAAGGCCGTGCAAATCCACTCAGTTCCAAGTTCCGCCCATACAAAACTTGCAACCTGTGTGTTTACAATCCATTGCCAAAGTATGAAATTGTCAATCTTGTTTGTAAGTAGGACAAAGGTGCATACGATATATATACATAAACTTAATGCAAAGAATCACAGCCAACTGAACCTCACGACGAAGTCTAACTTGTTTGTTGTGTTACATTGAATCACTTGAATAACAGATTATATTCACCCAAGGTCTCGTCTATCAAGGACACAAGGGTGGGGGCGTCAGCCCGATAGTACTATCAATACCTCTCTGCCGGCTCCCGCAGGAGTTAACCAGTTGCTAATGTTTGTATGTTGTTGCACAATTGAAAACTAGTTTAGCACATTAAGGCACATATCGCAATAAACCACACATAATGTCCAAAGTGTATAAGATGTATATTGTAACAAAATTTTATAAATGGTTTGAGTATTCGCAAGAGTGAAACAAGTATTTAAGCATGTATCTCCCCCAAATAGTTTGTAAGAATTTAAACGAGTAAAAGTGGGGTATGAACTCACCTGATGTGATTGATATGCTAACAAGATGAAGTGCACGAAAGTGAGGCTCGGAAACTATCCGCGACCTAAAATGAATGTTATGACTCGAGTTATGATATGTTGTCGTGAATGCATGATTTTGAAAACGTATCACCCAATATGCTACTTGAAAACTAGTTATATATAAATATTGTTACTCGAATGGGTGACGGTTTCATGTCGAAAATAAATACTTTTGAGCTAATAGTAAAAATATAGCTAAAACTATGTAACGGTTTTAGTAATTGACAAATCGGTTTACATCGGACTTAACGTAATATACACATAGGAAAACTAACTCGTTTTTAACGTCCATTTCCCCCGAAACGTCCGTTTAGGCCCTCGAAATCTTGATTAAAAATCCTGACAGCTTACAAAAGCTGTGAATAGTGTTTTCAGCACGTTTTTGACCCAAAGTTCGGTTAGCCATAAATCACTCGTTTTAAGTCCGTTTTTCAAGTTCTTTATATCCACTCGAAGGTAATCAAGAGTACTAATATATTTTTAAACTTCGGAGACTTCACAGAAAGTTTAAGTCCACTGTTTGGCCAGTTACAAATTCGGACTGCATGTAAAAGTTTCCGGAAAATTATAGTTTTTAATCGTAACTTGGAAACCACGTATATTTTTCGTTATAACTCCGTTTTAGTCCGTTCAAAAGGCCACGTTCATAACTAAAAATCTATTTTCTAAAACTTTAATAAAACTTATAAAAATGACTAACTTTTCGGAAAATTATAAATTTCGACAGCGCTTCCGCGCTTATTTTAAAATTACCATTTTTACCTACTTGATTAACCACAACTTCACCACAAAAAATCCCTTAATCTACTCATCACCAATCCTACTAAAAATAAAATGCTATTCGAACCATATATGGTAAAAAGACTATTTTTGGGTTTAAAACTAGTGTTTTCAACTTACTAATTAACATAAACTACATAAAACCTTCACTACTAAATGATCAAAACTTACTTTGATAAATCATTTTTCAAACCACTCACTTTTATAAACTTCTAACTAGTACATACTTGTTAAAAATATTTATATAGCACATATGGGTGATAATCTTGGATGATAATGAATAAAATCACAACAATACAAATATGATCATGAGGGCTTCATGAAATGTATGAAATATATATGAAAAAGTAAGAGATGAAGTTTTAGGCTTACAAGTTGCTTGATGAGGTTTAGTGAACCAAGGATTGATCCTAAACACCCTAGGTTTTTATTTCAAAACCTAAACAAAGAGTGTATCTAGATTGTGTAGAACTTGACAAGAAAAGTTTTGATGATCACTTCATGATCTACTATAGGTGGCCGGATTTCTTGTGAAGAAGAAGAGGAGAGAAAACAACTTGATGAGACTTGAATTATTGAGTTGTGAATGTGTGTGAGAAAGTCTTGAGTGTAAGACTTGTATAAGTAGAAAAATATCTAGCATATCTTGTGTGAATCTTTCATTTAATGATACATATACATATGTTTATTATTAGTATGTTAATGTATAAATGTAAGTGTAAGTAAATGTAAGTTACTTGAATGGAGGTAATAACTTGTAACATTTGTTAAATAATATTAGTAAGTTGTATACACATTTGAATATTTAAGGTAGCGTTAGATAAAATAAATTTCACGGGTCAAGATAAAATATGTTGAGGCCATAAAAGTTATAAAAATACCTTTCTTGAAAGATTAGAGTGAATAAATATTTATCGGGTTGAATTTAAGAAAACGTCGTAATTTATATAAATATAACAATTTATATACGAAATAAATTTAAAACACTGGGTAAACTAATAATAACATTTTTAAAATCTTAATATGAGTGTTAGAATATATTGGAAAAATTTTTGGAAGTATCGGGTCAAATGTTCAAAAATAATGTTTACGCGATAACGTTTATTTAATAAGAAAATAACGTTTAATGAAAAATGCAAAACCATGTACGAATCGTTATGAAATGCTGAATGTGAAATATGAGAAATGACCGGAAATTGCGAATTGTGACAATATGCAATAAAATGATGTTTCTTTATTTTTTTTATCCTGAATGAACCATCAAAATAGCATTTATGAACTTTTTTACCCATTATATGAAATCAGTGGTACCCAAATTACATATTATCAGAATTTCCAAAAGCATAACATCATTAGATTAAGATTACATACAAAATTAAACATGTTCAAAGCACTTGAAACCATTGCAACAGGTTCCAAAACAAACCAAAAAGATCATAGTCATGTTCTCCCCAAAAAAATATACAACTTATGAACGAAATGATGAAATTGCTACATGAACCCTTTGCTACGTCCAATCATTTTTACCCAACTAGTACACCTTTCCGGTTTTAGTTGCATCCAACCTTCCCTATAGCGATCATTTGGCTCACAAAATATAGCAAGTGCAACATCATACAAAGGGTCATCTTCAATCCATCCAATAACTTTCAACTTACTTTGGCAATCTTCAAGAGTGGGTGTTTCGGGTTTTGGAGGTGGTTGTGGTTCAAGAATCTTATCAGCTATTACTTTTAGAACACCCAATATTTCTTCTTGAGCTCCATCCATTGAATATCTACGCTTTCTTTTGTTTTTAGCTGCACAAGGAACTTTTGAAGGAGCTTTAACAGTAGCTTTTGAAGTATTGGTATTTCGGACCGTAGTATCATCATCGTGTTCGACCACACGTGGTTCAACAACTAGAATAGGCTCATTTGACCTTGTTCCACCATTTTTAATGCCCGTGGCCATAGTACCATCAAAAAGTTGTGCACAAAGTTTTGGAAAATGTAAGCTTGTGCTTCTTAAAGGTTTTTGTTGGATCGATGTACTCTAACCAAACTAACTTAAATAGCTTGTTAAGGTTTAACAACCTCGGATAAATCCTAAGTTATTAACAATGAAACACTGAGCAAACTCTATTAAGTATGCGGAATTTACTTAACAAAAGCTAAGAAGAATAACTTTAACTTTAAACGATTTTATTAAAAACTCTAACTCTGCTTATTATACAGACTCTTTAACAACTCTAATAATATCGAACTTCTCTAAAATTCTAATAATATCGTCTACGTCTAATATCAATCTAGGGGTCCTTTTATAGGCTCAAGGATAACCCTAAACGATTTACAATTCTTATCCTTGTACGTCAAGTAAACAATACTTAGAAAGTTCTAGATAAACATTACTTTCTATCTTTAATCTAATACAACCGACTTTAATCTTTGCAGTACTTTGATGATAAGCAGTACTTTGACTTTTACTTAGCAGTACTTTGACTTCTTGCAGTACTTTATCTTTCTGAAGTACTTTGTTAATCTTCAGCTCTTTAACTCTTCGGTACTTCAACATTCTGTATCCCAACAATCCTTCCCTAACTTGAATTCTACTTGTTTGATTTCAAGTTCCTTTGTAGGTTTAGCTTTAACATTTTTATCTTCAAAGAGAAATTGTTACTTTATCTTCAGATTATATCTTTGTAGATTCTCTGCTTATATCATCATCAAAGTAGTCTTTATCTGTGTAATTCTTTTCAGCATCAAACAGCAATATTATATCTTTTCTGCAACATTCAGCAAGCTCCATCTTTTCAGCAACATAAGACAATTTGTACATTAAATTCAGTTAAGTTTCAGTCTATTCTCATCACTTCCAGGTGTGTAAACTCCTGTGAGAGGTGAATCATTGAAAATTTAATGGATTTAAGTTCTCTTTACCAAAGCCATTAACTCTGGAGTAGCCAAATGTTTTGATGTGTAAGATCATGGTACACTGATAACCATATGATTTTTAGCAAATCATCAGCTATCAACAGATTTGAGTTGTCTTTACCAAAAGTTGTACCCTTTTGGACTAGTTAGTTCTTTCATCATGGTGAACTAATTACCATATAATGGTTTTTACACAGCCTTTACCACAAGACATTTTCTTGTGGGCTAGCCAACTCTTCACATTACTGATATGGTGAGTTGATTACCATCCAACTTATTAGCAAGTTGTCAACTAAAAACGGATTTGAAATATCTTTACCAGAGCCGTTTGCTCATGGATTAGCCAATCCTTTTGTAACCATGGTGGATTGATAACCTATTAGTATTACCATCTGAAAAACCATTTATTTCTTTTAACCTTTGTTACAAAACATTTATTACTTAACAAAAGTTTTTCAAAATCAGTAACTGGTTTAAAATCTGCAAGCAGTAGTTTGATGAAAGTACTGTTTGATCAACAGTACTTTGAATAAAGTACTGATATATCAAAAATTTAATCAATTAAGATTCATACCAGTTATTCATCATCAGTAGCAATTGTAGTCCATCTGATAAACGGCTTGATGACCAGACATGTTATTTCATTATCTTCTTCTACTTCCATTCCATGCTCCAGCATCCTCCTCATAAGTTCTGGTGTAAGAGGATATCTTCTATCAGCTAAAATATGAATCATAATTCCATCTTCTATCAGCTAAAATATGAATCATAATTCCATCTTCTAGCTCTAGAACATGTACTCCAGATTCTTCAAAGAATCTCCAGCTAACAATCTCCCAATTCTCTTGATTCTTCCAAATTTCAGCAGTGCTTTGTTCTTCAGTTTCCCATACAGTTGTGAGATCTCCAAGCAATACTAAACCAACTCCTTCTGATGGATTTTGTTCAAAGTAATATCGCACCACATGATATAAATAAAATAAATCCACTCTATCTATGATGTGCAATAAATCCCATAGCCTATTGAACACTCTGAAGCTTTCATCAGCTCTATGAAACATCAGATAACTTCCATCTTTGGATTCTACAACTTCAAAAGCAATAATTTGAGATATGTTCATTTTCATCTCAGCATCATCTGTAGAATACTCAAAATCCACGATTCTTAAGTAATTCTTTAGTTCATCATTAGTATTAGATCGTAACTCAACTTTCTCTTTCTTTGATGACTGTATATCTTCAACTTTAGTTTTTCTTTTTCTTTTTAAGCTCCTTTTTCTATCTTTTCTTTACAAGCAGCATCATCTTTATAATCTTTGATGCTTTCAACACTTTTCTTATAAGCTTCCCTAACAGCATCATATAATTCTTTCATTTCTAAATAATTAAACCTCTGCAATCCTTTATACCCTTGACTTGTTAGATAAGCCATCATTGCATTTCTGTCTTTAGCTCGATTTGGTCTTCTTGGAATAAAAGAAACAGGAATAGGTGACTCTAATGGTTCATCAGCTTCAGCATTCAATTCCTCTTGCAATTTCTTAGCTGATTCTTTATTCTGAGCTTTTTCAATTTCCTTTGCTTCTCTATCTTTAGCATTTAATTCCTCTTGAAACTTTCTAGCTGCTTCTTCATTCATAGCAACTTGAGCAGCTCTTATCTGTGCTAAAGTAAGTTTCTTTTTCTTCTTTGTCTCTATCAACTTGCCCTTTCCTTTATCCTTTGGATCAATAATAGCTTGAGAAACTCTTGGTTGTTCCTCTTCTTGCACTCCTGGAATGGTAACACCTCTTGGTTTTGATAAATCTTGCAAAATCTCAGCAATTGTATCATCATCACTTGCAGTGTGTATTCTTTGAGGTGTATCAGCTTCCTCTGGTATGACAGTTGTTGAAGGACCAGCTTCTTCTTCTAATACAGTAGTTGAAGGACCAGCTTCCTCTTCAAAATCTAACAACCTTGGAGTTATCAATCCTTGTCTGTAAGTTCCAACAAAAGCAGTACTTTGATCATCAGTACCTTGATCATCAGTTCTTTGAACTTGAACATTAATAACTTGTTCCTCAGTTCCTTGAATAACCTGTTCTTCAGTTTCTTCAGGCTGAATATTTGTTCCTTGAACTTCAGTCCTTTCATGTTCTTCAGTATCTTGAGGTGCTTCAGTACCTTGAGATTCATGCTCCTTAACAACATCTTCTTTCAAATTCTTTTCTTCTAAATTCCTCCCCAATTGGACAAAAGATGTTTGGTGAACCTTTTGACCTTTTGACTTCTTAAACTGCCTTTGCTCCTTCTTTTTAGATTTGACCCATAGACGATGATGTTGAACCAATGGCCAGACAAATTTCTTAAGTCTTCTAAACTTGAGCTTCAACTTCTTAATCTGTTTAGCTTGAGCCTCAGTAGTTTTCTTCAATTTTACTAACTCCCTTGTCAGAACATAATTATCCAATGTCAAACCTTCAGGGGGTATAGTAGATGAATCATCTCCTTGAATAGGTGAATGTTCCTCTGGTTGAGAATCAGGAACAGAGTTTTGAGGAGATGGAGAAGGTGAAACTGCAACATCAACTTGAACTTCAGATCTTATCGAAGCAGTACCTTGTGATGCAGTACCTTCTTGAGACGCAACACTCTGAGAATCAGTACCTTCAGAAGCAGTACCATGAGATGTAGCAGTACCTTCAGAAGCAGTACCTTCTCTATCTTCATCTTCATCAGCATCAGCTCTGACAGCTTGAACAACTTCCATCATAGAAGTAGTTAAGGGAGTGTCCCTTCCAGTGAATAAATCACTCTTCCTAGCCATGAAAGTGAAAATATTGGCTTGTTGTACCACAACAGGTAAAAGACTTGTAGGTTTAGGTACATCTGAAAGTTGTTTATTGAGGAATACTTGAACAAACCTTGGATACATCAACCATTTTGAACCATGAGTGATGTGTGAAAGCATTCCATCCAGAATTAGCCTTGAAAAATTGAAAACACGATCAGTAGCCAACCTTACTATAGCAGATGCTATGTTAGATCCAAATTGCTCCCATGATGTACTTTTTGCACTAATACAATGAAGCAACACATGCACTAAAAACTTCCAGTGAGGACAAAATAAGGGTTTCCTGAATGTTTGTTCAGTTAAGGACCCTTCATAACCAATGTGCCCAAAAGTATCCCAAATCGGTTGCTTATCAAAACGAACAGCCCCATCAGCATCTTGAAACAATAAGTCTTCACGAATAGAGGCTTCAGTAATCTTGACATTTTTCCCAGCAACCATAGCATAAATATATTCTTCATCATTCTCCATATAAACCCTTGCAGTTTCCCAAAATTGTTGAATCCAGGGCTCAATAACATCTGGTTCTACTAATAGCGCATAACTAATTGGTGATCCAGTAAGAAAATCGATAATATCATGAAAAAGTACATTCGCTTCAGTCTTGTCTAAATTAGCCACCAAGTTGTGTTTGGAAACAGTATTACGACCCGCCATTGATGATTATATGATCACAGAAAGAAATAGAACAAATAATATAGGTGAAAGTGAGAGAAATATGGAAAAGATTAGGAGATATCAATATGAGAGGGAAATTCGGAGAGTAGTTATTTATAGGTGAGATTTGAAAAATCACAGCCCGTAATAACTAAGTTACCGTTAGGGTAGTTTTCCCTTCAATATGACCGTTGGAACAGTACTTTGATAAGACAAACAACACTTTCCACGTGTGCAGTACTTTCCTTTGCAGTACTTTCCAAGCAGTACTTTCATAAAATTAATAATCAGTACTTTTCCATTCTCTTCCTTTCAATACCAAACACTTATAAAACAAAAACATCCTCCCCTTAAACAATGCATAAGACTATACTTACACTAAATAGTCCTCCCTTTAAATGTAGCTCAGTAATTGATCATGCCAATACTCACCACCAAGTGAGTAAATCTTGAAACATCAAAACCTTTGGTGAGTAGATCAGCTACATTATCATCTGTATGCACCTTGACAACATTAATGAGCCTATGCTCATAACAATCTCTGATAAAGTGATGCCTAATCTGAATATGCTTTGTCTTGGAATGATAAACAGGATTCTTCACAATGCAAATTGTACTCTCATTATCAATATTGATAGGAGTATTCTTGAAATTGAAACCATAATCCAAGAGTTGATTTTGCATCCACAACACTTGACCACAACAGCTTGCAGCAGCCACATATTCTGCTTCAGTTGAGGATGTTGCTGCAATTGTCTGTTTCTTGCATTGCCATGAGACTAATCTTCTTCCAAGATATTGGCATCCACCTGTGGTTGATCTTCTGTCATAGTTATCACCTGCATAATCACTATCTGAAAAAGCTTCCAAGTAAAAAGGTGAATCCTTTGGATACCACAACCCCAACTTAGGTTGTTGCTTCAAATAACTAAAAATTCTCTTCACTGCATTCATATGAGAAACCTTTGGTGAGACTTGATATCTTGCACATAGACAAACAGAAAACATAATATCAGGTCTTGATGCAGTAAGATACATAAGACATCCAATCATGGATCTGTATAACTTGACTTCAACTGGTTGACCATCTTCGTCCTTGCCCAATGAGTTGATAGATTTAATAGGTGTAGTAACAGGCTTCATGTCATCAAAATTGAACTTCTTAAGTATGTCAGTTACATACTTGTCTTGACTTATGAAAATTCCTTCCTTTGATTGCTTAACTTGAAGTCCCAAAAAGAAAGTTAACTCACCCATTGAACTCATTTGAAATTCTTTCTGCATCAGCTGCTCAAACTCCTTAACCATGGACTGTTTAGTAGCTCCAAATATGATATCATCAACATAAACTTGTACTAACATGATATCCTTTTTGTCTCTCTTGATAAACAAAGTCTTATCAATAGCTCCTCTCCTATAACCATGTTGCAATAAAAAGGTAGAGAGCCGTTCATACCAAGCTCTAGGTGCCTGATGCAAGCCATACAAAGCTTTGACAACTTTGTAGACTTTGTTTGGATGTTTAGGATCCTCAAAACCAGGAGGTTGTTTGACATATACTTCCTCTGTTATTTTGCCATATAAAAAGGCACTCTTGACATCCATTTGATAAACCTGAAATCCCATATAAGAAGCAAAAGCATGAAAGATTCGAATTGCTTTTATCCTTGCTACAGGAGCAAACACTTCATCATAATCAACTCCTTCTTCTTGTCTGTAGCCTTGTGTAACTAATCTTGCTTTGTTTTTAATAACATTCCCTCTTTCATCTGTCTTGACTCTGAACACCCATCTTGTACCAATGACCTTCTTACCATCAGGAAGATCACATAATACCCAAACTTCTTGAAGTTTGAATTGTAGCAGTTCTTCTTGCATAGCTTCAACCCAACTTTCTTTATTCAATGCTTGAGCAATATTCTTGGGTTCCTCTTGAGAGATAAAGCAAGTAAACAGGCATGTTTGATGGTCCTTATGATTCAGCCTGTTCTGTTTATAGACAAAGCTAAGTAAAGCATTATAAGGTTTAGTAAAACTCTTAGCTTTGTGTCTTGGCATCACTCCAGAAGTAGAAGGACCAATAATTTGATCAGTAGGATGATTCTTATGAATTCTTAAGTTTGGAGACTGTGGAATTCCATAGGTATCATCCAAATTAGTGAAATCAGCATCTTCATTGGAATCTGAGAAAATACCTTCAACTTCAAACTCAGCATCAGTATCTTCTAATCCAGGCATGGTAGGATCATCCAAATCATCCAAAGTACTGGTAACTGGTGCAGCAGTACTTTGGTCAAAAGTACTGTCCAAAGTACTGTAAGAGTATTCTGCAGTTTTGTTCTTTGTCTTTGCTTCTTCATAAGCTCTTCTTTGTTCATTAAGAATGTGCTAAAACATCTTGAAGAAGCATCTGATTAAGTTCTTGTTGAATAGATTGATCCTCAGTAGACAATGAGGATTTTGGCTTATCAGTACTTTTCTTTGGTTCCACAGAAATTGGTTCTTCATCAGGAACAACATCAGGACTAATATGAACTCCATGAACAACATACTATAAATCTTCTTCATTGTGTACAGGTTGATTTTCTTCTCTAACAGGTACATAGTTCATAGAAGCAGTTAAAACTTCAAGATCAAACATCCAATCAGGACCTTTACCCTTCTGATTGTCTTGATCTTCTAAAAACTCAACATGAATACAATCTTGAACCTTTTTAGTGACTCTGTTGTACACTCTAAAGCCCTTACTGTTGGTACAATATCCAAATAAATAACCTTCTTCTGACTTGCCATCAAACTTACCCAGAGTATCAATTGTATTCAAAATAGTAAGAGGGCATCCAAAAGGCTTCATAAATCGAATGTTGGGTTTGTTGCCCATCAACAACTCATAAGGTGTCTTCATCTGAGGCTTAGTAACTGATACTTTGTTAAGTACATAGCAAGCAGTACTTACAACTTCAGCCCAAAATTGAATAGGTAATTGTGAATCTGCTAGCATGGTTCTGGCTGCTTCAATCAAAGTCCTATTCTTTCTCTCTGCAACACCATTCTGCTGTGGTGTTCTGGCAATAGTGAACTCCCTCTTGATTCCTTTATTTGCACAAAATTCATCCATAAGCTTGTTCTTGAATTCAGTTCCATTGTCACATCTAATACCTCTAACCTTGAGTCTCAATTGGTTCTCAAGTGCTATTATGAGAGTCTGAATAGCATCAAAAGTATCATCTTTAAATCCCAAGAAAAATACCCAAATGAATCTGCTGCAATCATATTTGACAACTAAGCAGTACTTCTTCTTGTTCAAACTTGTAATAGATACAGGACCAAATAGATCCATATGTAACAGCTCTAATGGTTCTCTAACAGTCCTTTCCTCAAGCTTCTTGCAGGAAGCTTTATGTTGTTTACCCTTCTTACATGCCAAACAGGAGTGATCATTCTTGTAAGTCTTTGAAGGTAAACCTCTAACTAAATTTCCTTTGACCAGTTGTTGATATTCTTGAAATTCACATGGCCCAATCTTCTATGCCACTTATGTGCTTTTTCAGATGTTGCTTTTGCCACCAAACATGTGGCTCTCCCATAAGAATGAAGACTTTTCATATCTAGACTATACACATCATTGGTTCTTGGTACTCTAAGAACTACCAAGCCATCATCAACAGACTTGAATTTAGGGGAAAGGATGAGACATTATGTGTCAGTGAATAACACAGGATGCTTTTTATCACAGATTTGAGAGACTGACAATAAGTTGAACTTGAGCTCCTTCACATATCTAACATTCTCAAAATCTATACGCCCTGCTTTGATGGTTCCTTTTCCAGTAATTCTTCCTCCATTGGGATCATTCCCAAATGCAACTCGTCCTCCACTAATAGATTGAAAATCTGACAGAATCTCCTTGTCTCCTGTCATGCTTCCAGAGCAACCACTATCTACAATAAGATGATCTTTAAGCTCCTCTTTTGGGTTGCCCTGCACAAAGATTTAGAGAGTTAGTTTCTTTTAGGAACCCAAGCCATTACTGACTTGTGTTCCCCTTGTGGAGTTACAAACTCAAATTCTTTGAGTATGTAATTCCCACTATTTTTTAAAACATGATCCAGAATTATCTTTTGATTTTTAGCATGTGGATTCTCAAAACTTTCTGGATTTTCAACAGAACTCTCTTTTGCAAATTCATTCTCTTTTTCTTGTATTATAAAAACATCTGATTCACTTTTTGTTGAAAGTACTGTGTATCCCTCTGCAGTACTTTCTCTCTTAACCCATTCGGTTTTAACACTTGGTTCCTGTGATCTAGATTCCCTATGTGAATTATAATACCTTCTAGGTTGATTGTAATTAGATCTCCTAGGGTTCCTGTTCCATGCAGTGTTAGCAGTACCTTCTTTGAATTGAGCAGTACTGTGAGAAGGTACTGCTTGTGAAGAAACTGGTGATTTAGAAAAAGGTCTTCTCTGGTGAGGGTACTTATGGTCTGGTGAGAAATTGATGTGATTAACCATATTTGAATTATTCCAGACTGGTTTGTTCTCTCTAGGTTTCTGGTTGGCAGACTTGTTCTTTGGAAATTTTCTAAGGTATTCTGAGTGATGTTCACAATCCTTGATTAAATGATTAGGACTAAAGCACACAAAACACAGTTTTTGACCCATACTTCCAAAGTGACTTCTTCTATGTCTATGACCAAAGCTATTTTGCCTTCTAGATGAATGATTGAACCTGTTTTGACCAAAGTTATCCCAAAAAGGTTTAGCAGTACTGTTTTGAAAAGGTTTTCCTGGAGGTACTGCTTGTGGAGCAGTACTTTGAGTTGAAGGTATTGCTTGACTTTGAACATTGTTTTCAACTGTTTCTTTTGGGGTTTCAGACCTAGACTAACCAATAAGCTTTTTCCTAAACTCAAGACTGTCTACTCCAAAACGAGAAACATCAGGTCTTATGGGTTGATGACTACCAGTGGGATGTGGGACAGCATGATAACCCTTGTCTTTCTTATATTCTGGAGGTGGTTCAAAAATTGAATCCTCATTACTAGATGTGTCTACATAATTAATGAGCTCATCATCACTAGTGGTTATATCCTCTAGGTCATCACCAGATTGATTCTCTTCTATGTTATCAAAGTTCATACCAAAACCTAAGCCAGTTCTAATGTAAGCTCTTCTCTGTTTTTCAACATAAGAAACATGTGACAGACCAGATTCTTTCCAGGCATCAAACTTTGCTAACAAATCATCTCTTTCCTTAGTCAATTTCTCAATTTCAGCAATTTTACAATTTAGTTTCCATTCACTTAGTTTTAACTGGTAATCCTGTTGTTCATACTTTTCAGCCCAAGCCATTTCATTATTTTCATGTGTTAATATTTTGGCTTCCATTGACTCTAAAGTTAGTTGATAACCAGCTATCTCAGACCTAGCCCTAACACAATTATCTCTTTCAATCACATAACTGCCAAGTAATTTTTGATAAAAATCATGACAATTCGAGCATACCTCAGAGATAGGGGATGAACTTGGTGAAGTAGCTACCATTGCAAGTAGAACAGTATCGTCTTCACTCTCCATGCTCCAATTAAATCCTCCAAAACCATCTCCGGATTCCAAAGCAGCATGATCAGCTTCCTCATCAAAGACAGTGCTCCAGTCTAATTCTTCCAATGAGTCTTCAACTACTTCTTCCACTGCTATCATACAGTAGGTCACTGGTTCATCATCAAACTCTTCACTCCAGTCAACCTCTGATAAATTTTCTTGAGCAACCAAAGCCTTTGTTTCAGTAATAAGGATTTCTTTTAGCTCCAGCTTTGGTTTCTCAGTCATCCTGTTTGCTTGATACTTAGCAAACCTGCACTCTCTTGCAAAGTGTCCAGTCTTTTGACAATTGAAGCATTCAATTTTGGATTTGTCAAAAGTGATTCCCTGTTTTGGTTTGAAGTCAATGCTCTTTCATGTTTTCTTCATGTACTTCTTGATCCTTGCAGTGATCAAAGCAACTTGCCACCTGATATTAATTTATTCTAAAGCATCCTCTTCAATCTGGGAGAGATCTTCTTCATAAATTACAGGTAAAGAAGCTTGCTGTGCAAAGAAAGATCACACAACTTCATCTGAGTTCATGGTAGTAGTTGGTGGGGCTTGTTGAGCATATGTGGGGGCAGTATAGGAAACAGTACTTTGAGCCACAATACTTTAAGTAGGAGAAGCAGTACTTTTGGTGGAAGTACTGCCCCTCTTTTCAGATGATAAAAAAGCAATACTGTGAGATTTGGAACTGGTTTGACCATTCATCTCATGCTCATACACCTTTAGATGATTGTAGAGATCATCAAAGTCCATAACATCCAAACCTGGTTGTCCTCTGATCATTGTAGCTATCACATGCCATGATGATGGCAGACTCCTTAAGAACTTGAGATTAACATCTTCAACTGAAACTTGTGCTTTGTAAAATTCCAACATGTTTAGGAGATTTTGAAATCTATCATATGCAGCATCAAGACTCTCTCTTTCACCAACAATGAAAGTTTCAAACTGTTGCTTCAACAGATTTCTGTGCATCTTCTTAGAAGCTTCATTCCCTCCAAATCTTGTCTTGAGATCAACCCAGAGCTGCTTAGCATCTTTAGCATCATGGAACTTGAGAAGATGACCATCTGGAATGGCAGACAAGAGAATGTTGAGTGCCTTCTCTTGATTCCTTAATGTTGCTTCTGGTAAGATTGCCTTAGGTGCTTTGGGTTGTCCAGGAACATCAATAGTTTCTGGAACTTCTTCATTACCATTGACAATTACATTCCATAGAGCATGGTTTGTAATGGCAATGTACTACCTCATCTTCATACACCATAGGTCATATTCTCCCTTCTTGATGACAGGAATCCTCATTGAGGTGATGGAAGGTGGTGGAACAGAATCAGTCGACATCTTTAGGTTTTAGGGTTTCTTCTTAGTCAGAGTTTCTACACAAGCTCTGATACCACTTGTTGGATCGATGTACTCTAACCAAACTAACTTAAATAGCTTGTTAAGGTTTAACAACCTCGGATAAATCCTAAGTTATTAACAATGAAACACTGAGCAAACTCTATTAAGTATGCGGAATTTACTTAACAAAAGCTAAGAAGAATAACTTTAACTTTAAACGATTTTATTAATAACTCTAACTCTGCTTATTATGCAGACTCTTTAACAACTCTAATAATATCGAACTTCTCTAAAACTCTAATAATATCGCCTACGTCTAATATCAATCTAGGGGTCCTTTTATAGGCTCAAGGATAACCCTAAACGATTTACAATTCTTATCCTTGTACGTCAAGTAAACAATACTTAGAAAGTTCTAGATAAACATTACTTTCTATCTTTAATCTAATACAACCGACTTTAATCTTTGCAGTACTTTGATGATAAGCAGCACTTTGACTTTTACTTAGCAGTACTTTGACTTCTTGCAGTACTTTATCTTTCTGCAGTACTTTGTTAATCTTCAGCACTTTAACTCTTCAGTACTTCAACATTCTGTATCCTAACAGTTTTACATTCTTATTTTTCTACATAAAAGGAACATGATAATCAATAACTAGATGAAGAAATTAAAGCTAGCAATAACGTTAAAATATAAATAACTAACCAGAATTTCTAAATCCCATACCTCATCGGTTAAGTTAAACGCGTTGGTCGACTCGTCATAGATGTTACCAGTCCTGTTTTTAAGAGACAACCATGCTCCGTACTTGGTCTTCATATAATCAAAATGGTTCCTCATTTGTTTCAAGTCAGCTTCAAAGTTATGGTTATCTTTAAGGGATTTCACCACTTTTTTCCATGAGAGTACTTTTAAGCTAACACCTTTGTGGAAAACTAGAAGGGAGGGTTGACTAGTTTTACCAATTAAAACTTTGTTTTAAAACATTTAGATCAACTTATGTCAATCTATTTAGATGTGTATGTTGGACGTTGATAGATTGATATATAAAAGTGTAATGAAAGATAAATAGTAAGAAGCACATAACCCTGACACGAGTATTTATAGTGGTTCGGCTACAAGGATACCTTCCTTCCCCTACTCCACTCCCCGAGTCACCTACTCGAGAGTTCATAATGACTACACGACACCAACTCCTTATGGCAGAGAAGCCTTAACAACGTCGCCTACTCTTTTTCCGGTAATAGGCTAACCACCGGGTTCTTTACACCAAGGTGAACCACACCTACCACAACGTCGCCTACCCTTTATCCGGTACTAGGCTAAGTACCGAGTTCCATTACAATGGAGGAACTACTACCCAACACTACACAACACCTAATCCCAAAGGAGACCCACTCCTTATTACAACACCATCAAGGATATCAACATCCTTGAAGACAAACTATCACTATATGTATAACGATGCACCTCATCGATTATACGACCTTAGCATTCTTCACTAATGCCACTTGATTTGATTTCTAGGCATTCTTCACCAATGCCCTTGACACAACGCTTGGCACCTTTCACTAATGCCTTCGTCTTGACACCTTTAGCATTTTTCATTGATGTTCTTGACACGGACGTTAAGCATCTTTCACTAATGCTTTCGTCTTGACTCTTTCGGCATCCTTTACTAATGCCTTCGACACAACACTTCTATGGAGGAAGAAAGAACTATCAACAAGAGAACCTCAGTAGTCTTGATGGTGACGAAGCATGGAAACTCATGGACTTGAGCTTGCTTGACTTCAAGAGGTGGTGATCTCGTCTTTAAGAGGAACCTAGAGAATCACACAAAAACAAAAAAAAACAAACTACATAGAAAGATCCTTTAGGATCAGCTGTTAGAGAGTTACAATACTTGGAGAAAGTATGTGTGAGAGTTGTTTTTCAAAAGGAAGAAATGGCTCACTATTTATAGAGGAGAAACTACTACTGTTCCACGGATCCCACGGATCCCTCCCTCAAGGGATCCGTCTAGTGTAAAACTAGGGATCCGTGGGATGCTCCTCTTTGCCCATGGGTATTTTGGTTGTGGGTCATGGGTCATGGGTTATGGGTTGATCCATGGGTATTTCTTTAGATACAATGTATCTAATGAGTGCAATGCACCTAGTCAAATGGGTTTGGGTCAATACCATGGGTTGTAGTTTTTACCCATTTATAATACATACTAGTTATGTATGTATTTGCCCAATATGTAAACACTAGTTGTTGTACATATGTATTACTAAATCATAAAATCACTTATACTTGTTTTTAGTGTTTTATGTGAAAATGTATGTGTGTTAGAAAACTATTGGCTCAAACCATTTACGTATTTTATTTGTTTTGTTAAAATGATTTTACGTTTGTAATCGAAAAACATTAGAAGATCGTAAAATATAAATAAACGTTTTTACGGTTTATTTGTATTAACAATCTCCTCCCTTTTGTTGATGACAAAACATAAAATTATTTTAAGGAAAAACTAAAATTCGTAAATGTTCGAATTGGAGTTTTTACTCTCTTCTCTCCCTTTTTGTCGAAACAAAAAGAGCGTCAAAAAGAAACTAACACATTGTTTTAAGAAAAACATGTAAAAGAAAAATGTAAAGAGAGCAAGTGACGGGAATAGTTCTCGTCTTAACTCCCCCTTGACGAGTCCATCCCTTTGTAAGGGCGTCATGTAAATATAAACTAATAAGCTAACGAATTGCAATTTTGTTTGCAAATGGTTTCGTCCTTGGGACGAAAATGTTCCCCCTTGAAGATTGCAACTTTGCAATGGGGTGTCATGAAGTGTAATCCAAATAAGGATTATGTTGCAAATGGTTTTGCGATGTATGGTTTGACACAAAGCTCCCCCTAGCTTAGAGTGTCAAGTTCTTCATGTGTATTTTGAAAATCTACAAAATAAAGGTTAGAAAACAAGAGTATAGTGCATAATTTCCTGCAAATAAGACTCAAGTTAGTAGAATTTTGTTCTTCTGTACCACGGATCCCATGGTTCCCTCTTTTGTGGGATCCGTCTAGGCAATTTCCAGGGATCCGTCTGTCTGGTGACAGATTATTCAGCAAAGGTGATATACCAAACAATGCTAAATATGAAAGTGAGATATGTATCCAAGCAACGAATATATACTCAAATCAAGAAGGCAAATAAGTTATCATTCAATAAACAAAGAGATAATCAAGAAATCTCTAAAACTAAGAGAATGATTAAGCCATACATTTTCTACTAATACTAATAAGTTACTAAAGAATGCAACAAAGTGCTTGAGTCTAAGGATGAGTAGACTTGTTGATTTGGTCCTATCTTTCAAGAAGATGATTAAACATAAAATGTAACTCATTTCGTACCTCTTGAACAAGTCCTTGGTGATTAGACAATTAGAGCGATTATTGTCTTGATTTGGAACCGGAGGAAAATGGATGTTTTGAGGAGGCTCTATAAATGATGGTGGGATTTCATTAAGAGAAGTAGGGTGAGGTTCTACTAAGAATGAGGGTGGTGGTAATGGGTATTCCTCCATATGATCAAGTCCTTGATGGTTCCTTGTTTCCAATGATGGACTAGTCGGTGTTGTAGGTGGTTCCCTATTTAACGAGAAAGTTGGTGAGTTGGAAGTTCTTGGTGGTGAATGCTCTAATGGATAGAGATTTGGGTGAGGAAGAGGCTCGTTGAATGAGTGTAATCCATGCCCTAGGAATGAGGGTTTAGACTGTTTGCTAGAGCTAGCTATGTTTGGTTTTGAACTAGATGACCCTTTTTCTAGCCCAAAAGGTTTGATGCTAATTCTTGCGGTTCTCTTAGCAATTGTTGAATGGGTTTGTTGAGATGGGATTCTAGCATTGTTATCTCTTACGGGAGATGATTCGGTGGATGAAATCTTATGAATCATGTGAACCTTTCTTTTGGATGAGCCTTTGGTTGAAGAGTTGTTGCTAAGTGCTTTGGTCATGGTGATGGTTAGGATGCAATATAAGCTTCTAACTACTGATTTTTGAGAGCTAGGTGAGAATGATGATTTAACCTTAAGAGTGTTTGGTTTATAAAGGATAATTTTGAATTAGGGAATTAAATTCTTGACCACTAAGAGGATTAAGCATGCACTTAGGATATTGTTCAGCTCTAGAAATACATTAAATGGTAACTAAAAGTGGTTAGATAACCAAAAGGTAGCTTAAATTTGAAGAGGAAAGCTGACTAAAGTCTTTTTGCAGACATGGATCCCACGGATCCCTCTCACCAGGGATCTGTCTGGTTATATACCAGGGATCCGCCTGTCAGACAGGTACTTGATGAGATGAATGTGCTTTTTGTAAGGTTTAGTACCTATGTATCTTGAGGTTTTGACTTTCCTTTGATGTCTTGAGTGGTGAATGTCTTAAATGCTCAACCATTAGGGGTGAGGGTGCTTAATGATGGTTTTTGGAGTTAAAAGTAGACTTTAGATAGTCTAACTAAGTGCTTGAGACGAATACCATTTGATTTGATATGAAAAGTGGTGGTAATTAGTCCTAGAAGTCAGATGATTGCTCAAGAAAAATTTAATAAAATCTTAAAAAATAAAGAAAAATGAAAAACTAGTTTTGAGCCTATTTTTTATTTAAAAGTGACTAAACTAAGTGTTATATGATGTGAGGAATAATGTGTGAGCGTTTGAGCGGAAATGTGGTGAGTTTTGATGTGTTGATAAATCAAAAACACTTTGAAATAGATTCTAGGTAAGCTATGGGTGAGTGTGAAGCTTTCAAATGCTTAAGGAATACTTAGTTGGTTCTAAGGTCTTATGTTTGACTAGTGTGAGGTGATCTAGTGAGTTGTTTTTTATGTAAGGAGGTCTTTATTGCTCATCTGTGGTCACGGATCCCACGGTTCCCTTTTGGGAGGGATCCGGCTAGTTATATTGCTAGGATCCGCCTACTGCAGATCAGAAGGCTTTCAGCAAATGTGCAATTTTGCACTCTTAGAAAAATGCTTCTCCTAGTTGTTTCTACAAATACTAATTGTAAGAACACATCAAGTATAATGCATAGCAAAAGTGGGGGAACTAAAGGTACCTAAAGATGAGTAACGACGACTACTTGAAGAAGTCGTAAAATCTCATCCTACACGTTCCTAAGTTAAGAATGTTCAATTCCAAGTTATGTCAATAGCTACATACTACATCCTACACAACATAAGTATTTGTTTAGATGTTACAAACCATTGTTTCAAATTGTTCTCACAAATTAAGGTCCTATGACCTTACCTTACTTCTCCATGACTTCCCGTCTTCACCCCAAATCCACTCTTCATCACACTGATAAGGATTTAAAAGGTACCTTTTTGAGGGGTCGTTTAAGCCCTTAATTGATCACTTTTGTATCCGTTACTACTTAATTTCGTTCCTTTTCACTTTTTAGGTCTCTTGAAGGCAAATTGCAGGAATGACACTTATTCGGACGAAAAGGCGCGAATATACGAAGAAAATGGCCAAAGTCAAGAATCGAGACACTCAGGATGCTGGAACTGAAGGGAACGGCATCAGGTTCTACTTGTGACGTCGTCGAAACAAGTTTTGTGACGACTCAGTAGCCAAATTGCTTATTTACAAGTGATGGCATCAGGTTTTAAAAGAGTAGGGTGTCGCAGCTCAGACGGCCTAGATTTGATCCAGACGGCGTCATAGACTGAAGGCGACGGCGTCACAGGCATAAGGTGAAGCCATCACAATGCTAACGTGGCCAAGACGAAACCCTAATGACGGCGACCCGACGACGTCACAATTAAAGAGTGACGCCGTCGCAGTTTGTAACACTATATATAGAATCTGAATTTTTTAGTTTTCAGAGTGTAGTTTTGTGGAGTAAAAACCTAAACCAAACCAAGGCTGTCTTGTACAGTATTTTAGGGTTCCATACCCTATCTTACATCAAGATAAGTGTTTTACTTCATTAATTCAATTATGTCTTCAATTGATTGTGTGTATGCTTGCATGTTCTCCATGTCCAGCTAATTTATTTATGTGTTTGCTTAGGTAATATGAAACTTAGTTATTGAATATTGATTGGTTGTCTCTTATCTTAATTGTGATTGACCTAGTATTGCGATAGGTCATCCGTTGTGCTATTAATGCTTGATTATTCTTTGTTGAACCTTAGTTTATAATCACCTAGAGTTATTGTAGGCTAAACATCCAAAGAATACCTTAGTGTTGAGTTTATAAATCCTAGAGATTTTGTAGTCATTAACCTTTGGTAGCTTCAAAGAGTTAGGGATAAACGCATACCCTGCGACCTTAGAAACACAATGCTTTAAGAATAAGGACGTGACAATTCAACCATCAATAGGAGATAACTAGGGAGTAATAAAACCTAAGTAAATACATTCTTAATCATCATATGAGCACACAACAATAGACACAGACTACCCCTAGCTTAGTTAATTAGAATAGATAATAGTAGAGTAATCGGTAGAAATACCAACCCCCAAATCCAAACCCCGAGATTCGTACCTTTCCATTTCCTAAAAAATATAAAAAGATAAAAAATAATCGTCCTCAACCCCAACCTTAGCGTAGTAACTTCTCACTAGCATTCCTATTCCCCTAGATAACGATATCAATACTCGTGGCTTACCCTAATACTACACTACTACGATTAGGTTCACTGCATAGGGTGTTGAAAAACTTGCTCGACGAAAAGGAAGTTCCTTTTACCCCGAACACGCTGTGTAAGCGTATCAAGTTTTTGGCGCCGCTTCCGGGGAATAGAATAGCTAGTTAGATTTTCACCTCGTTTAGGTTTCCTTGCTTGATTCCTATCAAGTAAGCTTTTTTATTTTCCCATTTTTAGCTTCCTCGTAGTCTATCCCCCTTCTTCGTGACCTTTGTTAGTAATCCCATCACTTTTCGTTATGGAAGGTGATAACCCACCAAACAACACTTTACCACCAAACCAATACCCACCGCTTGATCCAGCCTTTGCCAATCAACTTCGAGCTCGTATTGTTAGTGAAATTGGAGAGCTTAGGAAACTGAATAGGGTAATTGAAAATGCACTTGAGGAAGCCCTTAAAGAATCTACTAGCACTCTAGATAGTGATTCGGATGATGACTTAAAAGATGGAGATTATAAGGTGTTAAAATTATGGAGGATAGTAAGGAGAAGGAGAAACTTAGGGAGTATTTCGATTCATACCCTAAAGGGAAGGAAACCACTTATCACTATAACGTGGTTAACTTCCTGATGAGTGTGTAAAAACTCATCATTTTTGGTCAAGTCTGAACTGCAAAACATTTAAAAACACTCAGAAATGCATCAAAATACTGAAAATATCTCAAAATTGTGTTTTATATGTTTCAGATGCAAAATTATTGAAAACAAATGAAAAACGAACAACGTTTGCATAATTGGCAGTTTCAGTCCCCCAACTTTCAAAAATGGCAAAACAAGTCCCCGGGATTTTCAAAAATGGAAAATATTATTTATGGTCCTTGGTTAATAAAGCTTGTCAAATATAGTCCTTATGATTAATTTTGGAAAACTACAGTTTTGGTCACTCAAGTATTGCCAAATTACAAGAATAGTCCTTGGGCTTATCCATTATACAAAAACAAATCAACCCTTTCCCTTCCCCCTTTTATCCCATTCTAAAACCTAAACCCAAATAAAAAAAACAAAATAATAAAAAAAAACCAGTAAACCCTTTTACAAGCCAACCCGACCTTTTTTTTTTCTTCATCCCCTTTTCCCTCCAAATCCCAACCCTCCCCTTTCTCTCCAACCCATGAACCAGCACCACCTCTTTACCCAGTTTATCCCACTCACCATCCCCAGGTCACTCTCAATTTTGGAAGCTGCAAAAGAAGCATCACATGATACCCATTGCCACTGTGGCAATCCAATGGTACAAAACCCAACAGATGGCTCTGATTCATTCTCAATGGTACCTAACAAATCAAAGGAGCAGATTGCTTGAAGAAAACACAAAATTGCTTTTGGTCTCTTTTATCTCACACAAGAAACACACAAGAGAGAAGAAGACCCTTTTAGTTATAGTATAAAAGGAACCATTGTATGCCATTGAAGGCAGTCTAGAAATCCATGTTCTAGTACCAATTTAATTTTACTGTCATTTACTTTTCTTGTAATCATTTAGTTTTAATGCAATTTAAATTTACTTTTAATCCCAGTTTATTTAAGTTGATGCAGTTTTTGATTATTTGAATCATGTCAGTTGTGTGTGTTAAAAGTGCTCTAAAGTATGGTTAAATTCATTTTGAATTTTTTGTTAATGTTAAAAACAAGTTTTTAAGCTTTCAAAATCATTCCTAAGTCTCATAGTTTCATAGTTTGCCTCTTAAGGGCTGTTTGGAACAACTAGTTTTCTGGGTCAAAATCAAGTTTGACCCATGTTGGGTTTCAAAATCATGTCACTTAGTGTTAATTTAGTTTAGGTAATACTAATTTTAGTCTTTGTAAGTTTCTGTAATAGGTTTATCAGTTTTGTAGTTGAGAGTAGTTTGCACCAGAATCAGTCCCACTAGTGCCTATTAGTAATTCAGGTTAGGAAATTGTTAGTTTAGCTTAATTGGTAGCTTTTTGTAGCTTTTGTGTCCTTTGAGTAGCATAGCAAGTCCTTAAACTGCCTCCTTGTTCCCCTTTTCTGTCTACGCCCAAGCAGTTTTTTTTTTCTTCATGTTTAGATTAGCTTAGTTAAGTTTTAGATTCTAATTTTAGTTTTATTAGCAGTTTATAGATTAAATGTTATCTGATTTAACTTATTTTGGTCTTCTGAACTTATTAGATAGCTTGCTTTTGCCACTCAAAACAGCCCCATGTGTTCCTTTGAACCTGTCCCAACAGACCCCTAATGTCCATTTTCACAGCTTCCTCGTAAGCTTATTTGAGATCCATTTAAGTTGCAAAATAGATTTTTGAAATCTCACTAGTACTATGTTAATCTGTTTTAGCTTATTTATAGATTGGCTTTTCATTTATTAGCTTTTTAGGTGGCTCAAAGTTGGTAGAATAGCTTATTTATTTTTAGTGCAAAAACCATCGTGGGGCTGTTTGCCCACTGTTGTAGCAGCCTTAGGTGTTTCCTCATTGGTTTTTAGATCTAGCATTTTAGATTTAGCTTAGGATAGCTTATCATTCCCTTTGGCAGCCCATCATAACCAAACAGACCTTTAGTTTTTTTTTGGAATCTGTTTCTTTGTTACAGCTTATTTCACAAGTTTCCAAGTTTAAGTTTTTGTTAAAATGCTTATTTTAGTCTAATCTTTAGTTTCTAAAAAGAAAACTCAAAATCATAAAAAAATAAGTGCAAAAAGATATGACAGAACCTGGAATCGAACCCTGGTCTTCTGTCTCTTTTCAGACGCAGCACAGCCTACACTCACTCACCATCTGATCTAGTGCTTGTCTTGTGTCATGGTTTACTTTATTAAATACTTAATAGTCATTTTCACTTTAATTATTAGCTTATTTTCTTTTTTAATTGCTGAATCCAATAAGCCGTATGCTTTTTTTTTATTTTATTATTTTTTTCTTTAATTCATTTTAGTCTAAAGTAATTTTTGTAATTTTTGCAGAATTTTCTAAAAATGTTTAGTATTTTAGTAATTAATTTAGTTTAAAATAGTTTTTAATTCGTAATAATTATTTTAAAAGTCGAAAAAATACCCGGCTTTTTTCTAAAATTATTTTTAGTCGTTTAGAATGTAGGAAAATTGCTTTTGCACCCGTAGGTCTTAAATTGCAAAACTTTTACGTTTATGGCTCGGGTTGTTTCTCGGTTTACGTTTTTTAGTTTTTGCACCCTAGGACGTAGTGTAGCTTCGTTTTATCGTTTCTTATGCTTAGTAGTTGTTAATTTAATCATTTACTTCAGTTGCGTGCTTTATTTACTTCCTCGTTCTTTAATTTGTAGAATAACGTAATCAAAAATCCAAATTCCTTTAACCAATTCAAGTCCTAATCACGAAACTCAACGACACCGTCAATTTCACACCTCGTCGGGACACGACCCGGGGAAATCACTTTCCCGATATCACTTTTATCACACCCGTAAGATTTGGCACTTTAACCCTTTTCCTAAAAGGTTGATTTGTCGGGTTTTACGATTATTTTGATATACGTTGATATTGTGTTTGTTTTCACCACTCACAAACAACGAATCAAATTTTGGCGCCGCTGCCAGGGAGGTGTGTTGCGACAATATCGTGATTTTTGCGATTAGTGACTTGAAGAACCTTCCTCGTGAAGTTACCGTTTTTGAAAAATACAAAAAAATACTCTTCTCATTCCTCTTATCCGTATGATTCTATTTCTCTTACCCTCTCGTACCGTTTGATTCTACTCGTCTTTATCCTCATGACCATTTGATTCTCTTCTTAACCCTCTACATGTTTAATTCTCATGGCGACGTTCGATTATCATCGTTGTTTCCACTGCAAAAGCCGAATGGAAGAGGATCAGCTCTACTGTCAGAATCCGGATTGTTTATGCAAGCGATGTGGAAGGATGGGTGCAAGAAAATATTGTTATTGGTGCGAATTATCTGATAAAAACTCTCTCGATGATTCTCCAAGTTTTTCCGACCATCCGCCACAACCCGATGAACCCGTTCAAGAACCGGAGGCCAAAACGGAAGTGGTGAAAATTGCTAGCTCTGAGAGCACACCACTTGTCCCACCTCCGGATTTTTCAAAATGTTCTTCGAGACTTAATAGTCATTCGGATCACCATGTTGGTTTTGTTGATTCTTTGAATGAACCGATTCCTTCTCATAACTCTCAAATGGAATCGTTTATTCCTTGTGTCGGTTGTGGTGAGCCTCTTTTTGGTTCACCCTGTCGCTGGTGTACGTGTGTACAGTGTGGTAATGATATTCATAACGGGAGTTGTTTGTTTTGTGGTTCGAGGAATTCATTTGATTATGATCCTAATCCGAACTCATTTAACGACCCCTCAAACTTTTCCAATTACCCACCACAGCCCGACTTATCTTCATATAATCAACATAACTGCTGTGAATTTTGTGGAGGTCCTCACGATAATCTTCAATGTCAACCGTGGAATCAAAATTACTATACTTCCGGTTTTGACAATTTCCAACCTCCACAGCACCATACGGTTCAAACTCTACCTGAGCCGTTGTCTCAAGAAATTTCCCAAGATTTTGAAACCGCAATGAAAACACTTGATGATATGATTCAAAACTTTAAGAATCAAGTGAGTAATGAAAAAACCATGGGAGAATTGCTAGCCGAAGAACGAGAGGCTCGCAAATCTAGGGAAGAATTATTAGTCCTAGAGCATGCAGCTCTAAGGCGTTCCCAATTTCTTAAGGCAGCTATGTATGATGATGACGAGGAGAGTTTTTATCTTTTTAAAGATAATATTTCTCAACTCCCTCAGTCTATTGTTATCACACCCGAGATTCACACTCACTCTCTTATTATGGGGGATGAGCATCTTGACACTGTTCCTGAAAAAGAACCGGACGAATTCATAAAGTCTAGTGTCGAGAACCTTGTCCCAATCCCAAGAGAGTCACAGGTAATTCTCGAGCATTTGTGTGATATCCCTACCCCTCTTGTCTTCCCAAAAGATCATGTTGAGATGTTCTCCGATTCTAATGATGATGATTCGTTATCTTGTGGAGACATCGTTTATGTGGAAGATTTACCTTCTGAGCTCGTCAGCTTGGAAGAAGTGAGAGATGTTGATCACGATGATTTTGATATGGACACTGATTTTGAAACGGACGATGAAGATATTCTTGTTGTGTCCGAAGAACCTTTCACTACGGCATTCACTAATCCTCTATTCGACTTTGATTCTGAATTCACTCTAATTTCACATAATCCCATCTTTGATATTCAGAATGAGGATAGTGACTCTTTCATGGAGAACCTCGTTATATCTCCATCTTTTCCCGATGAAAAGAATAGTGGCAATCCCACTTCGACGTTATACCTTCTCGAGGAGTTCGCCGATGTACTCACTCTCGTTAATCATTCTCCACCGGGAGATGATGATGTGCACGTCGACTTTCTTTCTTCGGATGACTCGATACCTTCGGGTTTTCAGAGTGACGATTATGTCTTAGGTCCATCATCCACTCGTCCGCCTGCTAAACCGCCGGATGATGGAACCTCTTCTAAGCCTAACATGGATGTTTTCATTGCTTTAGTGGTGGATAAGATTTCTGAACATTCGCTCAATGTTCCTCAATCTAATCTTTTACCCACCCATCTCACCCGTTGTCATGTCATTGACACTTTGCCTTCTCCTCCCATTTCTTCTCCGTGTCTTAACTCTTACGAGAGTGAAGATACCATCTTTGACCCCGGCATTTCTTCTTCTCTTGAGCCGGGAATATATCTCATCGGTGTGGAACTTTCACGTGCTTCAAATGTTTGTCTAAACATCTTGAACGAAAGTCCGATCGAGATTGGTTTTCCACGTTGCTTCCCCAAGAACAAATGAATACGGGGTCGAGTCAAGCTAGCGACTCGGGAATCAAAAACAGTAGCACACTATATGGGTTTTCACCCGTATTTCTGACTTCTTTCTACTTTCTACCACCCTAGTGTGGGGGAGTTGCCCCCCGCTGTTGTATATAAGTTTTTCTAAAAAAAAAAAAAAAAAAATCACAAATTATGGCCGTAGTATTTCCCTTTTACGTTCTATGTTTCGGCATAACCGCTGGTACTTTGAATATTGAGGGCAATATTCATTTCTAGTGTGGGGGGGAATTCTCACGAATTTTATCATGTAAATATACCGCCCAATTCCCCCATTTTTGGCCAAATTTTTTTTTTTATGGTTATCAGTCCGCCATGTCTAATAAACAAAAGGATTGGCTAATCCAGAAGCAAACGGCTCTTGGTAAAGATATCTCAAATCCGTTGACGGCTTGCAATTTGCCCAAAATTGTATGGTATTCAGCTCACCATATCTTTAATTAGTGAAGAGTTGGCTAGCCCGCAAGTTTATGGCTTGTGGTAAAGGCAGTGGAAAAACCATAATTGGTAATCGACTCACCAAAGATATTTTATCTAAGAGTTGGCTAGTCCAGAAGCAAACGGCTTCTGGTAAAGACAAATCAAATCCGTTGGAAGCTGGTGGTTTGCTCAAAATCATATGGTTATCAGTGTACCATAGTTCTTACTTGAACTGAAACATTTGGCTACTCCAGAAGTTATGGCTTTTGGTAAAGAGATTCAAATCCATTAAGTCTTCATAAAAGATTGCTAGGGACTAGCAATGGTTTAGTGTGGGGGATTGATGAGTGTGTAAAAACTCATCATTTTTGGTCAAGTCTGAACTACAAAACATTTAAAAACACTCAGAAATGCATCAAAATACTGAAAATATCTCAAAATTGTGTTTTATATGTTTCAGATGCAAAATTATTGAAAACAAATGAAAAACGAACAAAGTTTGCATTATTGGCAGTTTCAGTCCCCCAACTTTCAAAAACGGCAAAACAAGTCCCCGGGATTTTCAAAAATGGAAAATATTATTTATGGTCCTTGGTTAATAAAGCTTGTCAAATATAGTCCTTATGATTAATTTTGGAAAACTACAGTTTTGGTCACTCAAGTATTGCCAAATTACAAGAATAGTCCTTGGGCTTATCCATTATACAAAAACAAATCAACCCTTTCCCTTCTCCCTTTTATCCTATTCTAAAACCTAAACCCAAATAAAAAAAAAAAAAAAAAAAAAAAAAAAAAAAAAAAAAAACAGTAAACCCTTTTACAAGCCAACCCGACCTTTTTTTTTTCTTCATCCCCTTTTCCCTCCAAATCCCAACCCTCCCCTTTCTCTCCAACCCATGAACCAGCACCACCTCTTTACCCAGTTTATCCCACTCACCATCCCCAGGTCACTCTCAATTTTGGAAGCTGCAAAAGAAGCAACACATGATACCCATTGCCACTGTGGCAATCCAATGGTACAAAACCCAACAGATGGCTCTGATTCATTCTCAATGGTACCTAACAAATCAAAGGAGCAGATTGCTTGAAGAAAACACAAAATTGCTTTTGGTCTCTTTTATCTCACACAAGAAACACACAAGAGAGAGGAAGACCCTTTTAGTTGTAGTATAAAAGGAACCATTGTATGCCATTGAAGGCCGTCTAGAAATCCATGTTCTAGTACCAATTTAATTTTACTGTCATTTACTTTTCTTGTAATCATTTAGTTTTAATGCAATTTAAATTTAGTTTTAATCCCAGTTTATTTAAGTTGATGCAGTTTTTGATTATTTGAATCCTGTCAGTTGTGTGTGTTAAAAGTGCTCTAAAGTATGGTTAAATTCATTTTGAATTTTTTGTTAATGTTAAAAACAAGTTTTTAAGCTTTCAAAATCATTCCTAAGTCTCACAGTTTCATAGTTTGCCCCTTAAGGGCTGTTTGGAACAACTAGTTTTCTGGGTCAAAATCAAGTTTGACCCATGTTGGGTTTCAAAATCATGTCACTTAGTGTTAATTTAGTTTAGGTAATACTAATTTTAGTCTTTGTAAGTTTCTGTAATAGGTTTATCAGTTTTGTAGTTGAGAGTAGTTTGCACCAGAATCAGTCCCACTAGTGCCTATTAGTAATTCAGGTTAGGAAATTGTTAGTTTAGCTTAATTGGTAGCTTTTTGTAGCTTTTGTGTCCTTTGAGTAGCATAGCAAGTCCTTAAACTGCCTCCTTGTTCCCCTTTTCTGTCTAGTGCCCAAGCAGTTTTTTTTTTCTTCATGTTTAGATTAGCTTAGTTAAGTTTTAGATTCTAATTTTAGTTTTATTAGCAGTTTATAGATTAAATGTTATCTGATTTAACTTATTTTGGTCTTCTGAACTTATTAGATAGCTTGCTTTTGCCACTCAAAACAGCCCCATGTGTTCCTTTGAACCTGTCCCAACAGACCCCTAATGTCCATTTTCACAGCTTCCTCGTAAGCTTATTTGAGATCCATTTAAGTTGCAAAATAGATTTTTGAAATCTCACTAGTACTATGTTAATCTGTTTTAGCTTATTTATAGATTGGCTTTTCATTTATTAGCTTTTTAGGTGGCTCAAAGTTGGTAGAATAGCTTATTTATTTTTAGTGCAAAAACCATTGTGGGGCTGTTTGCCCACTGTTGTAGCAGCCTTAGGTATTTCCTCATTGGTTTTTAGATCTAGCATTTTAGATTTAGCTTAGGATAGCTTATCATTCCCTTTGGCAGCCCATCATAACCAAACAGACCTTTAGTTTTTTTTTTGGAATCTGTTTCTTTGTTACAGCTTATTTCACAAGTTTCCAAGTTTAAGTTTCTGTTAAAATGCTTATTTTAGTTTAATCTTTATTTTCTAAAAAGAAAACTCAAAATCATAAAAAAATAAGTGCAAAAAGATATGACAGAACCTGGAATCGAACCCTGGTCTTCTGTCTCTTTTCAGACGCAGCACAGCCTACACTCACTCACCATCTGATCTAGTGCTTGTCTTGTGTCATGGTTTACTTTATTAAATACTTAATAGTCATTTTCACTTTAATTATTAGCTTATTTTCTTTTTTAATTGCTAAATCCAATAAGCAGTATGCTTTTTTTTTTTTTTTTTTTTTTCTTTAATTCATTTTAGTCTAAAGTAATTTTTGTAATTTTTGCAGAATTTTCTAAAAATGTTTAGTATTTTAGTAATTAATTTAGTTTAAAATAGTTTTTAATTCGTAATAATTATTTTAAAAGTCGAAAAAATACCCGGCTTTTTTCTAAAATTATTTTTAGTCGTTTAGAATGTAGGAAAATTGCTTTTGCACCCGTAGGTCTTAAATTGCAAAACTTTTACGTTTATGGCTCGGGTTGTTTCTCGGTTTTTACGTTTTTTAGTTTTTGCACCCTAGGACGTAGTGTAGCTTCGTTTTATCGTTTCTTATGCTTAGTAGTAGTTAATTTAATCATTTACTTCAGTTGCGTGCTTTATTTACTTTCTCGTTCTTTAATTTGTAGAATAACGTAATCAAAAATCCAAATTCCTTTAACCAATTCAAGTCCTAATCACGAAACTCAACGACACCGTCAATTTCACACCTCGTCGGGACACGACCCGGGGAAATCACTTTCCCGGTATCACTTTTATCACACCCGTAAGATTTGGCACTTTAACCCTTTTCCTAAAAGGTTGATTTGTCGGGTTTTACGGTTATTTTGATATACGTTGATATTGTGTTTGTTTTCACCACTCACAAACAACGAATCACTTCCCGAGACCACCTTTCGAACCTCGCATAAGAAGAGGTAACCCAAAAAACATCAAGATACCGTGCATGATTGGATACTTATATAGGGATCACACTTACATTGATTATAAGGCACCCATGAATATAATGTCTAGGCTCTACTACAATTGGATCATAAGCAAAAAGCTAGGACCTTTGAGGGACCCCTTTCGCCCTAACAAAGAGAGTAACTATGTTGGGAGGGTTAAAGGATTGCATGTCTTCGTAGGTAACTTCACATATAGGTGTGATTTCATGATCTTGGAAAATGTTAAGGGTATCATTGATGGGTTTTTAGGGGATGTGATACTTGGGAGACCATTTATAGAGGAATCTGAGATGGTTTATGATCAAGAGGAAGGAATAGTCAAGTTCTCAAACGGAGCCGAGAGTGTTAAATACATAATGCCCTACAAAAATAAGAAGTTTGAGGGTATTGATGATTTGGATGTGGACAACATTCCGGCATTTGGAATAGATTGGAAGAACAAGGTTTACTACACTGCTTGTCTTGAGTTAGGCCCTGAGTATATTCATGATGAGAGAAGGGTTAAGGAGATCGAATGGGCCTCTAAGATTAGGGCAACGTAGGGGCACGACTTCGAGTCTAGCTACAAGACTCATAAATAAAGAAAAGCGCTTCGTGGGAGGCAGCCCATGCTTAATTGTTTGCTTATTTGTGTCGTGTATCTTTTATTGATTGTTTATTCTCATGTTTAAATTTGTAAAAATGCTTTATTTTATCTTTAACCTCGTCTTAATTACATATAAAGGTATTTTACATAAGGGATAAGTGTAGGGAGGATTACACACGTTTTCAAAAGAAATGTAAACATGAGAATTCCAATTAATTAAAATATATACATGTGTGTTTGTTCGAGTCAAATGCTTGTATCAAGTCATAATAGATGTTTTGCAGGGAATTTTTCCAGGTTTTAAAGATAAAAAAAATTTCCAGAATTTTTTCTAGAAAATCGCAGACCAGTTTCTGTCAGGATAACCTGACGGCATCAGGATCGCAACCTGACAGCGTCAGGAGGAGCAGAAACAGCTTATTACTTTTTCTCGTTTTCTGAGCTACTTATAAATTTTTGGAGAGTCATATATATATTGTTACCGTCGATTTTACGCGAAGGTTTCGTTTGTTTTCTTCAAAGTGTGCAGGTTTAATTTATCAAGAAGAAGATACATAAGATGAGAAGGAGCTTTTCACGCAAAAATTCTTCTTGAAGAAAGATGTAACCACCACTTCACACGGATCCTACCGAGCTAATCAGGGGAGTACTAGTTTCTTTCGTTTTTAATTACCTTCCATTATCATTACTTTGATACTTTCGGGGAACATTGGGGACAATGTTCAATTTAAGTGTAGGGAGGGAAAATAAAACGGGAACTTTGAAACTATGCTTATCCTTGACTATTTGCTTTGTCCAATTTCATTTGTGTAATAAACCATGAGAAATATCGGTTTGGGTAATTTTGGCACCAAATTTAAAATTTTTCATGACATGTAGAAGTGGGCCATTAGTCTTAATAAAGCGTCTCATGGATAGGAAATTATATGACTAGCACAAAAAAACCCTTTACCACTTAAATTTCACCCAAAATGTGAGGATCGCCCTTAGATTTGTAGGAATTAAAGCATTCATCTTTAATGCTTAGAGTGTGAACCGGTAGTATAATAGATTCTAGAACTTGTTTTGTGACGGATTCCGAGATCGCTAGTAAGACTACACTTGTGTAGTTAGGAATAACTAAATGATAAGAGGCATTAGGATAACCCTTGTTTGATACCCATAATATAATTACTTCTTCCACATCGGTTGAGTAATTCCCCCACACCTTTGCGTTGTACTCATCTTTAGTACACGAAACCCCTAGTTAACCCCTCAAAGTCTATCCTTTTCGCGGTTCTCGTGATGTTTTGGTTTTCCAGAATATCAATGAAGAGCATTGTTTACAATCCACCCCCAAATGTACACCCAAATCGCCTTAGCCTACCTTGTATGCACTCACTTTTAGTGCATTATTGTTATCACACTAAACCCTTAGTTCAATTATCTAGTTGCTTGCATAAGTTGCTAAGTCGAGTCATATCCTTTGTACACAGTTTTGGGACGATTGGGACTCATGGGAAAAGTTAAATTTTATGAAATGACGGGAAGGAAACTTTAAATTCAAATTCCCTTTATTTACATAATAATGTACTCCAAGTGTTTTGATCTTTTCAATTCGGGTCAAATTAGTGTTAGAGTAATAAAAACTCAAGTGTAGGGATGTGCCTATAAATCCCTATCATTTTGATGTTATCATAGAGGATGGTAGAGTAAGAGTGTATGTGAAAAAAAAATTGAAAAAAAAAATTGAAAAAAAAGAGAAAAAGAAATAAAATCGAGTGTTCAAAAAAAATATACGAGCTACCATCCTACATCTATCTTTAAATTTATGTTTGTTTATTTCAGTTATCTAGAGTTTAGAGTGTCGAATCTTGGCTTAGCAACGCCATTCCTCGCATGCTTGTAACATAAAGATTTTTAACTCGCCACCACTAAACCGCCTATCCCACCAAACCCTTTGTTTCCCTACCGTAAGCCTAACACTACAACCCTTTAAAAGACCTCTTGGATAGTCTTTCCTAGGTGCTTACGCGAAAACGATGGAGGTTTGATCTAGTCTCAAGCCTATGGTAATCTATGTATTAGGACCGGTTAATGAGTGTTTATCCTCCATTTCCAACTTGTTATATTTCATATACACCCGAGAGATGTGAGTATCCAAACACCCCATGTGAGGTGCTAGAATGTAATTTCTGTGCTTGTTATGACTTTTGCGGGGCTTATATGTGTTGTGGATCGTTCTAAACTAATGCTTCATGACCCCTAATTTATAAATCAATTGGCTAAAAACATATTTACTTGAGGACAAGCAAATACCAAGTGTAGGGATATTTGATAAGGATTTAAAAGGTACCTTTTTTAGGGGTCGTTTAAGCCCTTAATTGATCACTTTTGTATCCGTCACTACTTAATTTCGTTCCTTTTCACTTTTTAGGTCTCTTGAAGGCAAATTTGCTTGAATGACACTTATTCGGACGAAAAGGCGCGAATATACGAAGAAAATGGCCAAAGTCAAGAATCAAGACACTCAAGCTGCTGGAACTGAAGGGGACGGCGTCAGGTTCTACTTGTGACGCCGTCAGAACAAGTTTTGTGACGACTCAGTAGCCAAATTGCTTATTTACAAGTGACGGCATCAGGTTTTAAAAGAGTTGGGCGTCGCAGCTCAGACGACCTAGATTTGATCCAGACGGCGTCAGAGACTGAAGGCGACGGCGTCACAGGCATAAGGTGACGCCATCAAAATGCTAACGTGGCCAAGACGAAACCCTAATGACGGCGACCCGACGGCGTCACAATTAAAGAGTGACGCCGTCGCAGTTTGTAACACTATATATAGAATCCGAATTTTTTAGTTTTCAGAGTGTAGTTTTGTGGTGTAAAAACCTAAACTGAACCAAGGCTGTCTTGTACAGTATTTTAGGGTTCCATACCCTATCTTACATCAAGATAAGTGTTTTACTTCATTAATTCAATTATGTCTTCAATTGATTGTAAGTATGCTTGCATGTTCTCCATGTCCGGCTAATTTATTTGTGTGTTTGCTTAGGTAATATGAAACTTAGTTATTGAATATTGATTGGTTCTCTCTTATCTTAATTGTGATTGACCTAGTATTGCGATAGGTCATCCGTTGTGCTATTAATGCTTGATTAATCTTTGTTGAACCTTAGTTTATAATCACCTAGAGTTATTGTAGGCTAAACATCAAAAGAATACCTTAGTGTTAAGTTTATAAATCCTAGATATTTTGTAGTCATTAACCTTTGGTAGCTTCAAAGAGTTAGAGATAAACGCATACCCTACGACCTTAGAAATACAACGCGTTAAGAATAAGGACGTGACAATTCAACCATCAATAGGAGATAACTAGGGAGTAATAAAACCTAAGTAAGTACATTCTCAATCATCATACGAGCACACAACAATAGACATAGACTACCCCTAGCTTAGTTAATTAGAATAGATAATAGCAGAGTAATCCGTAGAAATACCAACCCCCAAATCCAAACCCCGAGATTCGTACCTTTCCATTTCCTAAAAAATATAAAAAGATAAAAAATAATCTTCATCAACCCCAACCTTAGCATAGTAACTTTTCACTAGCATTCCTATTCCTCTAGAGAACGATATCAATACCCGTGGCTTACCCTAATACTACACTACAACGATTAGGTTCACTGCCTAGGGTGTTGAAAAACTTGCTCGACGAAAAGGAAGTTCCTTTGACCCCGAACGCGCTGTGTAAGTGTATCACACACCATCTCTACTTCTTTTTTTCAAGAAGTTGGCGAAGCACTTGAAGATTTCCTTGGTTTGTTTCCATTCGGGTGATGGGCTAGGAATGTCCGGTAATTGATTGATGTAATCCAAGGGGTTGAGATTGGTTTTTCCGAGTGGGTTGCTACTACCTTCACCTTCTCTTTGCCTCTCCCTTTCATCCGAGGAATCCATGGGTGGGTGAGGCTTTTGGCTTCTACCATAAACCTTGTAGTTCTACCCTCGGTCAATGACACCATAAATTTGTTGCAAAAGTTATGATCATAGGATTGCGGAGAAGGATCTAATGCAAAGATGAATTTTGCAAGACGGGTTAGGAGCATTGCGTACAGGAGCACCATTTTGTCCATGCTTTTTACACTTTCCATTCTCTTAATCATGTAGTAAGCAAGGTTGAAGCGACTCTCGGTCACTAGGCAATAGATCATGAAACTTAGGCATGCGTTGGGGTGATCCTTGTTTCCTACTAGGCACAACACATTCTCCCTCACCACAACTTCCCATTTCCTATACAATGCGTACATCTCGGAGAGCTCCATTTGGAAAGGATCCCTATAGATCACTTTTTTGAATTCCTAGTGACCCTCGATGGGGATGCTCTTGGCATGAACACGGTGTCCCTTACCATGGTTGCTTCCGGGATTATCATGTGGTAGATTTCATGATGAT
Source organism: Chrysanthemum seticuspe (assembly GCA_019973895.1). Taxonomy (NCBI): domain Eukaryota; kingdom Viridiplantae; phylum Streptophyta; class Magnoliopsida; order Asterales; family Asteraceae; genus Chrysanthemum; species Chrysanthemum seticuspe. The sequence continues at coordinate 301,561,031 of BPTQ01000005.1, forward strand.
CAACCATAGTGTGTATCTCTTCCAAGGACCACTCATTGGAAAACATGCAAACACCTTGATATGGAACCCATACTATTCTTCCAAACTCCACAAGCGAAAGGGTGTACTCATGCTCATTTATGATGAAAACAATCAAGATGGACCCATCATCATTTCTAACTATCCTCATTGTCTTGTAGAACTTGAGTACGAAAACCGGGCAAATTTGTTCGTTTATGTCCAATAAACAATCAAAGCCAATGGTCCCAAAAACTTGTCTCATGTCGGTGTTAGCAAGAAATGATGGTTCTACTACTCGACCTTTGTGAAAAAGTCTCCTTTCGAGCATTTTAAAAGCTTTCCTATCTTCCGGGCTAAGTCCATCTTTTCTATGGTACATGGGTATGTAATGAGCGGTATCTTGATAGTCTTGTTGTCGGTTACTTGGCATGATTGTTCCTAAACAACACAACCACAATGTTGTGTTAATTGTGAATAGTAACCTAAAGGGTTTGATCACAATTTTGCTCAAATCATTTTTATTGAATTCAAAAAATGAGTTTAATTTGTATTAACAATGTTAATTCTTTGATTTGGATTATCTTAGAAACAATGTGGTAACAAATTATGATAAACCCATTTGAATCCAACTTCTAAAAATGAAGAAATTGTAATCCTAGGAATCAAGGAATTAAATTAACAATGTAGTAAAGATTATACTTACACAAGAGATTGTTATGCTTGAAGGAAATGATCAAATTGCTCCTGTGAACAGTAATTGGGTTTTTGTTCATGAGTCTTTGAAGGGAAAGTGATTGTGGAACATCCACAGTGATCATTACTAACTTATGATGTCTTATGTTGCACGGATCCTACGGATCCCTCTCATTAGGGATCCGGCTAGTTCAAGCTCAGGGATCCGGCTTGACAGCAAAAAATCAGTTTAAGCATTCCTTGATAACTTTGGTTTGGGAGTTCTAAAATGCCTAGAGTTTGATGTTTAAGCTCTATAACTTGTGATTTGAGGTTTTGACGGTTTAATACTAATCCTATTTGACGTGGTTCCCTTTTTAAGAATTAGTCACAATTCTTGGGAGGTTTATCAAAGATTATGATAAAATCCCATTTTATCATAATATAAGAAATTTCACATGGATATTCATTGAGATAGATGAAGTGTCAATAATCCCTTTGTAATGAATAATGATTAAAGCTCTCGAATAACCAAGATATCATTATTACAGATTAGTAGTGTAGTCTTATACAAATTAATCGAATAATACTATTCTTGATGATGGCTTTAATATAGATAACTACTCAAGTAATTACTAATAGAGATTAATTAAACAACTAAGATTTTAACAACAATAAAACAAATGTAAATTATTAACGATCATGCCTTTGCTAAATATTCTTCTTAAGGGAAGAAGTATTTAGAGAAAATGCTTTGTGATCTTGTTGGAATCTCTAGATTCATGTGTGAGAAGAACAATGCTAAATATTCTTTTCACGAAATTTTTTTTAGATAGTTTCTTCATGATCTTCTTGGTATGCCCAAATCCAAGTATGGAAAATTCTTAACAAGGAAAGTATTAGAACATTCTATCATTGTCCAACAATAAACACTATAGTGATTTTTTTAAAACATGACTTGAAAAATCCTTCTTTGTAGTTTTCAAACATACACGGATCGTATCAAGTTTTTAAAGTACAACATACTCTAAGAAACTTGGTAACGAAGCTCTGATACCAATTGTGGAAAACTAGAAGGGGGGTTAAATAGTTTTACCAATTAAAACTTTGTTTTAAAACATTTAGATCAACTTATGTCAATCTATTTAGATGTGTATGTTGGACGTTGATAGATGCACATAACCACGACACGAGTATTTATAGTGGTTCGGCTACAAGGACACCTTCCTTGCCCTACTCCACTCCCCGAGTCACCTACTCGAGAGTTCGTAATCACTACACGACACCAACTCCTTATGGAGGAGAAGCCTTCACAACGTCGCCTACTCTTTTTTCGGTACTAGGCTAACCACCGGGTTCTTTACACCAAGGTGAACCACACCTACCACAACGTCGCCTACCCTTTATCCAGTACTAGGCTAAGTACCGAGTTCCATTACAATGGAGGAACTACTACCCAACACTACACAACACCTAATCCCAAAGGAGAGCCACTCCTTATTACAACACCATCAAGGATATCAACATCCTTGAAGACAAACTATCACTATATGTATAACGATGCACCTCATCGATTATATGGCCTTAGCATTCTTCACTAATCCCACTTGATTTGATTTCTAGGCATTCTTCACCAATGCCCTTCACACAACGTTTGGCACCTTTCACTAATGCCTTCGTCTTGACACCTTTAGCATTCTTCACTAATGCTCTTGACACGGACGTTAAGCATCTTTCACTATAGCTTTCGTCTTGACTCTTTCGGCATCCTTTACTAATGCCTTCGACACAACACTTCTATGGAGGAAGAAAGAACTATCAACAGGAGAACCTCAGTAGTCTTGATGATGACGAAGCATGGCAACTCATGAACTTGAGCTTGCTCGACTTTAGGAGGTGGTGATCTCGCCTTTAAGAGGATCCTAGAGAATCACATAAAAACAAAAAAACAAACTACATAGAAAGATCTTTTAGGATTAGTGGTTAGAGAGTTACAATACTTGGAGAAAGTATGTGTGAGAGTTGTTTTTCAAAAGGAAGAAATGGCTCACTATTTATAGAGGAGAAACTACTACTGTTCCACGGATCCGACGGATCCCTCCCTCAAGGGATCCGTCTAGTGTAAAACTAGGGATCCGTGAGACGCTCCTCTTTGCCTATAGGTATTTTGGTTGTGGGTCATGGGTTGATCCATGGGTATTTCTTTAGATACAATGTATCTAATGAGTGTAATGCACCTAGTTAAATGGGTATGGGTCAATACCATGGGTTGTAGTTTTTACCCATTTATAATACATACTAGTTATGTATATATTTGCCCAATATGTAAACACTAGTTGTTGTACATATGTATTACTAAATCATAAAATCACTTATACTTGTTTTTAGTGTTTTATGTGAAAACGTATGTGTGTTAAAAAATTATTGGCTCAAACCATTTATTTATTTTATTTGTTTTGTTAAAATGATTTTACGTTTATTATCGACAAAACATTAGAAGATGGTAAAATATAAATAAACGTTTTTACGGCTTATTTGTATTAACAACCTTCACGACCGTCCAGTGCAATTGCATCAATGCAAGCCTCCATAAATGTTTTGACTACGCTCATGCTTTTCCAACCGACTCTGCTTTTTGGTTTCTTTTGTTGAGTTTTATCTTTTGGACTATCTTCCATAACTACATGAGTAGCAAATTTCTTGATAATAATACGTTATTACATACATTTGTTCACACCGGTGCAAAAATGAGTTTCACTCAACTACTTTAATATTATTTCGAGAATCCCAAATGAGCCATATCAATCATCAATATTAACCTCAATTTCAAGTTCATAAACATATACAACACCTGTTCTATATAATAACACATACAAATCCAATAACACATAAAGAAACAATTAACTTAAAAAACATTAGACCATGTAACTAAACCCCACTAATTGAACAAATCAGTTTCAATAATTATCTAAGGATCAGATGTCATCTTATGTGGGTTTTCAAACATAATCACAGTAGGTAAGACATAAGTGTTTAAACAAAACTAACAAATGTCATCTTATATGGGTTTTGACAACAAAATCTTGAATTTAAACAAATGTGTTCGAAATTTAAGTAAGGTAAAATTATATTCAACTACCTTATCTGCAATGAGATTGTATGGAGGAGCAAAAGTGATGCGGTAATGTAAATTGTTAAATAGGAAATGAGAAAGTCAAAGTAGGAAAGAAGTAAATTAGACATATAAAATAACTTGAAATTTCCTGAGTAGTAAAGGCGCTCATTTTCCCCCCGTTTTGCAATTAGGATGTACCTTTATAATAGGTTAATAAGAAACAAACAAAATTTCCTATCTCTATATGGTCCACTCCCAAAAAGGACAATAAGTTAAAAATAAACACCTCCTAAGCTAGGCCAATAACCTAAGCAAATTCTAAGGTTTATATGGTTCTTAGTCCGACTATTGACAGTTTTCACACAATTATTATTATTGAAAATCTAATCAATTCGCTAGCAATAGATAATCACAAGCACCAATAAGAAATCAGTAATTATAACCAAAGAATAATAAATTTCATGCAATCCTAAGTAAACACAAAGAAATCTAGCCTATCATAGCATACGAAGAACAAGAAATTGACATAATCAAACAAAGAATGATAGACATATTTTAATGATTATTGCAATAACTCATCTTGATTTTATACTTGAGTTATAATAAATAGAAAGGCTCAAAATCTCATAATATTTTGTTAGGGTTTGATTCAAAAGTTCAACATGAATTATAAAAAAATAGCAATATATATATATATATATATATATATATATATATATATATATATATATATATATATATATATATATGAAACTGACGTTGACGCCGCCAAGCGTTCGGGGCTGACGGCGTCACATTGTCATCTTCAGTTTTGCTTTTTCCACTGACTCGGGTTGACGATGTCTATGCTTAGAGAGTGATGGCATCAAGGCATAAGAGGTGACGGCATCTCCACTCACTGGTCGGTCATAAATAATCTCAAAACTTCACTTTCTAGGCACTGTTGGTGACGGCGTCAGCTATCCTGGTCACAACTTTAAAATTTAACTTTTTCTTCGGATGAGCACAAAACTAGTATGATTTCTAGCTAATGCATGATCCTTGACCTAGAAACCAAATAGGAGGATTTTAAGCAAACATAAAGATAAAAAAAAAGTAAAATGCATAAGCTCATGTGATAAATAACTCCTAAAATCATTAACAAATTGCACCTCATCAAAAGGATGATAATGTTGATAACACTTTATAGTGCAATAGTTGTAAACAACCTATACTAACAACGTGGATCAAAAGTAAGTAATCTCCTTTAAATTAACCCTTAGGGTTTTGTTAACAACAACCCTTGAGGTATATAATTACTATTATCTACCTTATAATTAATTTCCTTTATGTTGCCATGTTTAAAGTAACTATAAGGTACAAGAAAACACTGGCAATGCCTCTTTTGTTTTGTTTGATAATGAGGTGTTGGGTCTGATTTTCAACCCAGTGGTCTCTGACAATGTATTTAAACATAAAATAGTCTAATCTAGTAAGTCTATGATGTAAGTCAGCAAGAACAACACTTACTTATAAGGATCAGAGAGTAAGTCACCCTCTAATGAAAATCAAAAAACTTACTCTCTGGTGGTTATCAGAAAGTGTTACTCCCTGATGGTTATCAGAGAGTATACCTTGATGATTGTTAGTACTAGGTACCTTAATAGTGATCATTAGTGGATGTACGATATAAGAAATCATTGAGAGTTGTATAAAGCTCAACCAACTGCCAAGCTTCAGGGAAGTCGAAGACCAACTAAAGATACACCTTTTGAAACTGATGTGGTGTCAGAGAGCAAGATATAAGGAGCTACAAGCAACACCAGTGGGACTGAGGACTGACAAATGCCTCAATTACCCTAAAGACTTATCTCTATAATGGACTCGGTATCTAATGAATGGGAGGGAAACTTGTTGGGAAGATAAGCGTATGTCTTATCAAAGGAAAATCAAGTAAGATCTTGGGCACAAAAGTTTCCAACATTGGAAAGCCAAACGCACGCTCCACCTAGTATAATAGGCATGTGCTACCTACTCCAAGGTCGGCGATCTACTATACCCATGTGCATCCGCAATATTCCTTGGCCTATTTAAACAAAACTTTGTAACCGGGATAAGCAGGATTATAAGAAAACACATAAAGTAGTACTTAGCACTACGGTTGATAGGATCCCCTCTCCTAGGAACTTCTAAGCAAAGCTAGTTACCTCTAGATTTTCCCAAAGAAGTGTTTTCATTTGTCTCTCGATCGGAATAGTTTTACCGAGAGTTATTTCACTGTAAATCTTTGATTCTTTAATAAAGAATTATACACATTGAAAAGTAAAACTGGCGTTATTATGGTTTTGGGTGATGTTGTTACTATCCTTGGTACTAGTAGGAAGATTTCGTCATTTACTCAAACCTTGTGGACCAACAAGTGGTATCTGTAAGATCGATATATTTATTGTGTTGATGATTCAGGTGGTCTTGGATGATCAAAATACATGTTTGCCATATTTAAAGAGAGAAAGATAGAGAGGGTGTTCTTGCTAGAGAGTTGGTTCTCAAATGTAAAAAGTTAGATTGAATGAAGCACCACCCCTTCCATGAATGGAAGGGGTATTTATAGTTACAAACATACCGTCCTCCTATCGGACTGTGGATCAGGCATATAGTGGGTAAAGACCCGTCCTTCCTCCACGTGTTGCTCTAAACTAAACTACGCTACAAACTAACTAATAAACTGCTAAATAACGTAACTAATAACAAGTCTACGAGCTAACTTATGCTAGATAATATTTCGGGTGACCGACTCTTCATTTATGGAATTTCCAATTCCTAACAATCTCCCCCTAAGGGAGGTCACCCCATGTTTTACATTTTGAATCCTAGCATTCTATTCTTGAATTTGTTCTTGAGCTCGTAGACTTCAATTCTTCAAATCTGCAATCTTTGTGCTTAAGCAGTGATTCTTCCAAGTCCGCATAGATTAGTACTTTAAGTGGAGGCCTTTGAACTGATCCACATCTTTGATGATCTTCGAGCTTTCTTTGAGATCATCAGCCACAGCAAATCTCTCTGGATCATCCATACTTGTGTTGCCTTCATGTGATGTTGTGACTTTCGGACCGACATGCTCACACTTTTGAATCATGACATCTTTCCATCAGAGTAGCGGAAGCTTTACTGGTTCATGATATTTGCAGAAGCGTAGCAGAAGCATAGTATAGAAATATCAGAGCCAGGTTATGTAGATATGCACCTGTCATGATTTCTTCAATTAAGTTTGGATGCTGTGAGCATGCGGCTTTGGATTGACTCCTCAATTCTGATCAGTTGCAACCGTCCAAATGTACCTGCAAACAACAGTTAGCAATAAAGCGCACGAAAGTGTCTTTGATCACTTTTGTTGAATTGAGGTACACGGACCACGGTTCCCCGTTGATCAGTACAAGTATTGCCTGTGATCAGGTATAATTCCTAAGAATATCCTTGACAGGGTTTAGCAGCTGCTCTAGCTTCTTAAACCGGAACGTCTCAAAGAAGACAACACGGAGTGAGTGAACCAGCAAATTGAGATTCACTGATTGATGAAAAATGATTTGACAAACAATCGCGTATTGCTTGAAGAAAGAGTTTTGCAATACGACGAAGGTTTTATGAGAAAGATCAATTTTCAATCAAAATACTTTTTGTATTAGAGAATGAGTACACATTCGACGTGCTAGCGAAAAGAAAAGATTCGCACATCGAACGGTTTTTCTAAAAGTATTTTTCAATCAGAGATACTTTTTGAATTTGAAATGAATACACATTCGACGTGCTAGAGAAAAGAAGGTTTGCACATCGAACGGTTTTTGCAAAAGTATTCGTCAATTCATTTCCTGGACCAAGGTTGATTCAAGAGTGAATCGCCCCATTGTTTCTATCCAGTTGTCACAAGCTTGATCCTTTGCAAGATTTCACATGTTACCCACCAAGAGCTTGTTTGATGTTGGCTCTAGAAGGATTTCCATCTTCATCGTGAATATTTCATATCACTCGGATGTTCTGGCAATACCACAAGGATAATGCGTAGGACTCTTAATATATACTTACTTTCCACATTGTGTGAAACAGCAAGTCTTCAAGAATTTAGTGTCCTAATGAGATATTGTGGATGATCTCTTGGCTCTAGACTCAATAGTGCACATTTGGTTCCTATCCCGGAGACTAGGGAGAGGGTCTCCTTCTTCAATATCAACAATCTCTAAGATAAAGTCGATAGATTATGTCGGTTCCCCATGAGAATGAAACAAGCCCTTTTAAGAGGAACTTGAGTAGCTTGGGGAGATTAGTGCAGTGCATCACTGGGTCCATGATGTCTTGTCTTCAATACCAGTGTTACCTTAGTAAACACCAGTAGCATATGTATTGAACCCGGTTTCTGCCCTAAGGTTGAATTATTGGAGGGCTATTTATTTTCACCCTTTTCTCATTCATTTCTTTTTCATTCTTCAACCCCTTCAGTGCTTACCGAGACTTCATAACTAGAACCTGGTTGGGTTTATTCCAGTACTAGCTCTGTCTCAGTCCGCACTCTTCCCATTTCTCATTTTTCTCCTTTTTCAATATTCCTAAGGACTCTACACTATCTAGTGGATTGTCCCTAGGAAGATCCCTCCGGTTCTGGCGGATCGTGGGAACTAATACCTAACCTCACCATCCTTATAACTCCATACATAAAGTAAAATGGTCAGTCTTTTGGTACAGCTCATTCTTCCTTGAAACCAATTGAAAAATCATTTTGAAAAACAATCAAGGTACTTGTGATACGAGATCAAAGAATTTTGTACCTTAATAGTTTTGATCATTTAGAAAACCTCCCCCTCAACATGTGCATATGATTTAGAAATTGATTAGCACATGGAGGCAAGAGGACTTTGAAATATTTTCTTTGATCACTATTTTCATAGAAAAAGCCATTTGATTTTCTTTGGCAAATTCTCCCCCTCAATATGTGCATAGGATATTTGAAATCATTTTATCACATAGAGGAAAGAGTTCTTTTTGAAGCACATACACGATCACAAAAGCCATTAAGAAACCATTCAGAAAATCAATCAAGGTACTTTATGTTAAAACATAAAAGCTTTTGTACCTTGAAGGTTTGTATTCTTTTTTAAATGCTCCCCCTCAATATGTGCTTCGAGATTCGAAAGCGTTTAGCACATATGAGAGAGCAGCCTGCACAATTGAATTAAAACGATCACCTTTTATCAAATTTCATTATTAAATCACAAATTCTCCCCCGATCAAAAATATCAAACCCTTTGAGATTTTGGATCCCAAGTGATTTAATACGGTTTAGAAGACATGGGAGAAAATGTGCCTGATTTAAAAGCTCTTCTGGTTTTTTGGATAAATGCTCCTCCTCAACATGTGCATTGTATATTTGAAATCTTTTGGCACATGGAGGCAGGAGTGCCTTTAAAGGACTAAAACTAATTCCATTAAAACAGACAAGAGATTTAAATCACGATCTCTCCCCCGATCAAAAATTTCAAACCAATTGAGATTTGTGATCCCAGTTAATTTAAATCATTTAGAAAATTTTGGGGAAAGACGTGGCAAGATTTAATTTTGAAAAATGACAGATAAGGACCATTTTAAGACATTAAAGATTGTTAGTGTCAGGTATGATTGTTTAAGAGACCTTTAAGTAAAATAAAACAATTTCACAATCAAACAAGAATAGAAAAAATTTCATTTTGAAAGATCTTGATTCCAAAGAAAAATCATACCATGACATAACATTAAATCTTTAGATCACCACTTTATAACGTACAAACGGACTTTTATGAAGAAATACCGTTTAAAAATATTTTATTTTAAATCACTCTCCCCCTCAATCGATGACCGTAGTCGATGATTGAGTGACTTAGGTTTTGATAAAAAGAAGTCCGGTGATTTTCAAAATTAAGTCCAATTTATTTTCAAAACAATATTTTCCATTTTCAAAACAATTTAATCAATTTTATTCAAAGTTGTTTGAGAATGGTATCCTGCACAAAGATACGTTAGGTGGTTAAGAAGCTTCTGTTGTTGCTGTAGGGCTTGGAAGAAAAACCGACTGCTGATGCAGTGAGACTTTTTGCGTTGCATTTTTAATGCCAACTGAGGTCCAATTAAGCTTCGTTTCTTCAATCACTTAGAAGAAAACCATCTGCTGATGCAGTGAGACCTCTTACGTTGCATTTCATGCCAACTCTCCATTGAAGTCTAATTAAGCTCCGTTTCTTCATTTGTCAACCCAAGATCTAGTTACTTTTTTCTTTCGGCATCCAATCATCTTAAATTGTGGGATCCGGATAGGGAACATTCTTATATACCAATATACCTGCATACGTTAGTGAACACACATACAAATATATGGTGGTCGACATCACCCAAACAACAATCGACTAATTCAAGTCAATTCAGCATATCAATCAGTTCATATAAGGTATGGGAATAATGTGTTCATCAAACTATAATCATCTAATCCTAACAATCACATCCTAGAAACCTAGTCCTTCAACATAGGCAATTATATATTATAATTAAGCACGTAGGATAATTAAGAAAGTCCGTTAGATGATGTAAATTTGAAAACATTCTCCCCCTCAATCAATGACTTATTTTTCTGAGAAGGTTAAAAGTGCTGAAGTCATTGATTGAGTTTTCAATTTTCAAAAAAACTCTGAAACTGATTGATTTACACGCAACTCATTTTCCACCATTTTTGAAAACAACAAATATTTTTCTGAAGAATTTTAGACGGAAAAACATTTGTGTAGGAACAGCAGTCCTTCAACATACTTTCCTCAAATTGTTTTAGGATAAGTGCACGAAATATTTGAAAAATTGTTTAGTGTAGCACTTTCCTTTCTTTGAAGAACGGGTTGCTATCTGAAATAATAGCAAACCATTGTTTAAGCACGGGTTACAGTCTGAAATAACTGTAAGCCATAGTTTGTGACATGTTTTGAAAAGAAATATTTACACCTTCTGCTCGAACTTCATCTATAGTCCCGTGCCATTATTGAATGACATTTCTAAGACCGCAGATGTTATCGATACCAGAAGACATGTCTTTGAAAAACAATATTTTTGGTCTTTTTCAAATTTTTTGATTTTTATGGCTTTTTGAAGATTTTATATTTTTCTATTTTCTTTTGTTGGTTTTATATTTTTGTATTTTGTTTTCTGAAAAATATATACAGATAGAGTAGATGATATAGTTTAAGAGAATGATGATACGAGTACCGAGATAAGGATATCGAGCAGCCCCGTTGTAGAAGATAGAGGTCATCAACCCTAAAACTTTCACCACCAAAGCTTCCGAGGCTCCATAATAGAAGATAGAACATGAGCCTTTGAGAAAGAGAGACTTTGGCAGCTTCCCCCCAAACCGAAAATCCATTAGATGAGCAGATTCGAAGCTCTATTCCAAGCTTGCCTTAGCCAGGTGCACAGAGAAGCACACCATTATCATAAATTCCGCTGCTCCTTTTAAGGACGATAATCAAGATTCTCCATTCGGGGTTATATCATCAAGAAGAACAGCAACGTATCATCCCACTCATAAATAATCTTCTCAAATTTTATAACCACTGAAGTCTGACGCAATCCATTCCAAAAAAGGTGTCAAGAGAACAATTCCCCCAAGTAGTTGAATTGATGCAGTCAGTCTCTTTGTATAACGCTCAAGAACTCTCCCGAATACACATCATGAGGTTAATGAAGAACACCTCCCCTATGTTCACATCTTTCGTCCCTGATGAATGTGTATGAAGCTCAAGAACCCGAAGTACACCAATATCCAAGAACTCTCCCGAATACACATCATGAGGGTAATGAAGAACACCTCCCCTATGTTCACATCTTTCGTCCCTGATGAATGTGTATGAAGCTCAAGAATCCGAAGTACACACATTCCCAACGAGAGAATAACAGATAACACCTCTCTCATGTTACACATTTATCTCCCCTGAATATGTCGTACTTGTGTACCTCTTTTATCTTCAGAAACTTTCTCTTCCATTACTTCCCCTACGTAGTTGGAATAAGAACACTAAGCGCCATGAGTCAAACCTTGAGTTTCTCTGCGGTAATGACAATCGTCTTCCCGGGATATCTTCAATCACTTAGAATTATTAAGTTCATCAAAGTTTACTCGCGTTTAGATGCGTGTCTCCTTCCCCCTTGCTGGTTTTGACACTTCAGAATCAGCAACATATTTTAAGCCCAATACTTAAAATCTTTTTGAGAAGAACATCATTAGCTCAGATGTATTTGTGAGAATCAACTTGCTGAAGAATGTGAGCAAGTCTAATTGGGGATTAACTTTGGCTTTTAACTCTCCCCCAATTAGTGCTCTCCCCTAAACCGACCATCTTTATGATGAATGCTTGAATTAAGAAGAAGTCTTTAGATAATTAAATGCAACTCGTCTTTAGTCTTCTAACATGCAGCAGAAAATGTAGAACAGACTGTAGACTCGACCTTCTTCAAGATTGTCCGAATGGGGAATAGAATGTTAACATCTTCAACTCACACCAAAAAGCATCCCACCAAAAAGCATCCCAATTAACTTACATTTTGCAAATCCCCTTAACTAAAATCCCTCCCAATCAAACAAGAACAGAAAGATGTTCATCAAGGAAATCAGAAATCAGGCCGCAACGAACACACAAGATGGTAACACCAAACTACCAATCACATCAAACAAGAACAGAGAGATTGTTCGGAATCATCATGTTGATGTATACGTGAAGCATTAACCGGAAGCACTTTGTCGATAAACTCATCAATCTGAGTGAAGATGTCAACCAATGGCTCTTAAGAGAAAACTCCATGTAAAGATGACCCGATAAGAAGAATCTCGGTTCTTACATGAGTTTGGAGCCGTTTGACCATTTTATCTCAGAAATCAATCAACCATGAAGTAAATTCACACTTTTTCTCCCCCTCAAGAATTGCATACGGAGTTGCCATTCTTGATTGAATAAGTGAATATCTTAACCAAATGTAGTCTATTCACACTTCTCCCCCGCAATATTAGCACATGATGTCTCCATCTTCATTATAGTTGAGCAAGTGGAATAAGAAAACAATCAACAGTAGCCCGGTTCACTTGATGACTGAAGCGCATGGAAAAAGCATGAAGCATGTTGATGAGAATGGTCATAATAAGAAGATTTATCTTCTTTCGAAGATAATGCGCACTGAAGCGTACACATTTCTTTTCTTTGAGAAACGAGGCATGAACTGTAGTGTTCATACGTCATAATCTCTCTCTTTTCAATCTCTTGGCAAAACATGTAATCACCCCATTATCATTCAGTAGGCTCTTTGTCGTGACAGCTGATGGAGAAAACCCAATATGATAAATTTGACCTTGAAGTAAACTAACCCGAACTCGTGACTTAAACTTGCACATATGTAACAAAGAGCGGTGCCGATTTCCATTAGCATCTCTAAGTACTCTCTATGTACTCTATACTCTTCAACCAACCAACCATCAAGTATAAGACGTACATCACCTCTTGAAAATCCAAAATTGAATGTGACACTAAGCACTACAACGTAATTCCTTAAAGTGATAGTTATTTTGTGGTGGTAAGAGCCCAATTCCCCCAAGTGGTAAAAGAAAAGGTAAAATACACCCAACAATAACTAGATTTCCAAGTCTTCGTTTTTGATGATAAGCTCGAACAAGGATCTTGAAGAATCTTCATCCAACCATCCCCGATACCTTCAGATACTAAGTACACTTGCCCGTGATATTTCACTCCAACCTCAAATAAATAATAGTGAATTAACCCCGTTGTCAAATCTAGCCTCCTTTGACGTTTTAAGTGAACTCTGATAATGGTTTTCATCCCGACCATGGTTAAAAGCACATAACCCCATAAAACCTTATAATAACCAAATTGCCATGAGGACAATCCAAACACACACCCAATTCATGGAGTACACCCTTTTATCCATTCATCGTAGAAGAAACCGTAGCACCAGCATCAAATAAGATCCCGAAATACGCTTTCCTTTCTCCAGGATGGTTCCATCATCATGGGATTTTACAATTCTATGGTTTAAACCGAGAAATAGTTTCTTTCGCGGGATTTTACAAAACCAAGAATAAACCGTGAGATCGAACCGGAAATGCCCTTTACTTATATTGGAATGATTCCATTGTCACGGGATTTTACAAGTCTATGATTTAAACCGAGAAATAGTTTCTTTCGCGGGATTTTTACAAAATCAAGACAAAACCGTAAACAATGTCAGCTTGAATGTGTTATGACAACTTTGGTTTCGGTGAATATCTGTTTTAGAGGAAACATGCAGTGGTTCATCAATGAATCTTTCTCCAACATCAACAACCATTAGACACATTGGTAGACACACCATTTACGAATTCTGTCAGCTATTATGGTGACCATATGGAGAAATAAACCCGATATGCCAAACTTGATCATGAAGTAAAATTCCCCAGATTTGTTACTTAAACTTGTACTAATCCATGTGAAGAAGAAACGGTGTACCCAATGTACAAGACCTCTTGACATTCTCAACTGAGTGAGACACCGAAGTGATAGCTGCGTTGTGGGTTAAGTGAGAAAGAATCACAACCGTAACTAAATAGTCAAGTCTTTATCACCCTCTGTAAATGCCCAAACAAGTCATCTTCGCGAAAGGCTAGAAAGAAAGAAGGCGAAATAAGTAAACGTGCCCGGAAAACTTCACTTCAAATCTAAATAAGAAATACCAAATATAAGCAACCCTGAAGTCAACTTTGTTTAATCATAAGTTCAAGCCGTGACATAATATTTTCTGTGAAAAATGTATCCCCCAAAGTATCAAGCCTCATAGCACATCAAATCTCATCATCACTCCAAATCATATCAATAAATCTCATCAACCAATCTCATCATTAATTCACATAAATCCGATCTCAAGTTGAGAAGCCCATCTGACCGTCTTTCAAATCCAAGCTTCATGGCCCAATGTTCAAGCGAACTTGTATAATAATCACTTATGCTTCCGTTATGATAAATAGAAATTGTAATACAATCTCCAAAATTTATATTAACCTCCAAGCTTCATGGCCCAATGTTCAAGCGTGATTATTCCATTCAAACTCCAAAGCCCAAGTGAGGTCACCACCTTCAATAATCTATTTCACAAAAATTAAGCACAAGTCGTAAACTTATGTATCTTTCCGTGAAATATGACCATACCAAAATACCACTCAATATACCAATTATCATCAAAAAAATAAGTATCCAAGAAAATTAAATCTCGGATTGCATGTTGATAATGCAAATAATCGTATATTCAGCCTAGCTCACTATCCTCTTTTCGTTGAAGGCAGCCCATTTCATTCGCTGTTCAAATCAGCCCATGTCAAATTTAAACACAATATCATTCGCTGTTCAAAGACTAGCTCACTCCCTTTCCTCGTTAACACAATATCAGCCCATGTCATATTTAAACACAAAGCCCACCAAATCCAATATGCATACCATTTGTTTTTGTGAAGCCCACGATCTAACTGAACAAGTGATAACCGGTTATAAATAACATTGTTCCTAAATATTAGGTCATTTTCACCTAAACCTAATCTCACCCAAAAAAATACGCCTCCCAACATACTCTCTTCACCAAACTATCATCTCCTAATCTCATATCTCAGATCACTCTCATCTCAATTCAAATCATTCTCCTCTTCATCTAAAACCGATTGATATAAAGCATCTCAACATATGAACAATAGATGTGATTAATCACCTACGAGCCCTACCTCTTTGTACCATATTCGAAGAATACATGGAGTATTCAAGGCTTCACGATCTCTGATTGAGGTCTCGGATAGGTATCAATTAATTGCTTTGTTTTTGATGTATTGAACGAAATGATAATCTGATTTTAACACTTTTGTTAACAATCAATTTATACATGTTTCGGATATTCAAACAAGAAGCATAGCTTCATATGGATCGATGAAGAGATTGGTTCAATCAAAGAAAATCTTTTGAAAGATTGGAAAGAAGAACCATTCTGAGATCTTGTTGTAATTCATGTCGAGTAATATTGAAATACTGATCAGGTTAAGTTAATGAAATGGATGAGGATTAGGCGAGGCTGAGATTGAAGTTTGTTTGGGTCCTTTTTTTTTCAGTTTCGATTTATGTTGTTGTTAAGACATGGGTTGTAGGATAGAAATGAGGTCGAGATGAGTCTGTATTTGGTATTTAGTTGTGGTCGTGGTCATTTCATCTTCATCTCCTTTCTATTTAAGTCGCTAGGTCAAAGTCTTTGAGTCAAGTTGCTAGCCATTTTTTCACAAGTCGCTACTTGTTAAATAACAAGTAGCCAAGTCGCTAACCTTTTTAGTCACAAGTCGCTAGCATAGCTTTAAACCAAGTCGTTACTTCTTTTTTCTTTACAAGTCGCTAAGGTCTTTTATTTGACTCAAAAGTCAAATAACCAAGTCGCTATTTAAATTTGACACAAATCGCCATAAGAAAGTACTAGACAAGTCGCTAGTCTACCAAGTCGCTAGCATGTACAAGTCGCTAGCCTTAGACAAGTCGCTAGCAGCAGTTGACTAAATAGTCAACACGCTTTGAAAAACAGTGTATCTGGACATATTTTAGTAACAACTCGCTAGCAAGAATTTCATGCCATTTTCCGACCATTTTTTCTGTTCATCATCAAAGTTACCCAGAAAAAATATCAAAAAGATACACCATTTCGGACACAATTTGACCAAAAATAACGACCATGTATACATCACTGATAAATGTTGGTACAAAACTGATTGAGACACGACAGAAATAGTAAAATATGATGGACTATGAAACTATTTTGAATACAGTGTTATTTTTTGGACAAAAGTGACAAAAAGCAGATATGAATATTTGGATGATGACAAATTTAGACCAAACATATACATACCAAAACAGTTTAAAAACAGTTTACCCATAAAATCCGACCACATAAATACACAAAAACGGGTTCAACCAAGTATCAAAACCACAAGAAATCATCAAAACACAACAACCTTGGCTCTGGTACCATTTGTAAGATCGATATATTTATTGTGTTGATGATTCAGGTGGTCTTGGATGATCAAAATACATGTTTGCCATATTTAGAGAGAGAAACATAGAGAGGGTGTTCTTGCTAGAGAGTTGGTTCTCAAATGTAAAAAGTTAGATTGAATGAAGCACCACCCCTTCCATGGATGGAAGGGGTATTTATAGTTACAAACATACCGTCCTCCTATCGGACTGTGGATCAGGCATACAGTGGGTAAAGACCCGTCCTTCCTCCACGGTGTTGCTCTAAACTAAACTACGCTACAAACTAACTAATAAACTGCTAAATAACGTAACTAATAACAAGTCTACGAGCTAACTTATGCTAGATAATATTTGGGGTGACCGACTCTTCACTTATGGAATTTTCAATTCCTAACAGTATCAGAGCGGGTGGGTTTCTCATAATCTAGATCCGTTCTTGAGTGACTACAAATAATCCATAGCAGTTCTTGGATGATAGCAAATAACACAAAATCAAAACCATACTGAAGACTCCACCAACAAAAACTCAATATCCCTTTTTCACTTTTCGCCTACACAAATAAGTACTTACATACTTTTTGTGTAGCAAGAAGCTCCAAATGCTTCTTTTTAACTTGTTTAACCACACTAGAGCCACAAGCTATAAATGTGGTTAAGGTTACTCTCTGGAGCAACCATAGAGAGAAAGAAATGTTAAGCACTATTGCAAATGGAGCATCAGAAGTAAATGGAAGAGAGGAGAATCCGGGGAAGTGTGATTTATCTTCAGTCGTGCTGAAAAGTTGGATCAGGGAATGTTCACTAAGTCGCGCAGCTCCTGATCCTCAAGAAACTTCACTGAAGACACCAACAACAAAGGATCAAGCTTTAATGTCTTATTCTTTTATCCTTGTTGTACATCAGTTTATAAGAAGAAGCCTTAAGCTCACTTACAACTGTTTTTTTTTAAATATGTTATCTTCGTCCTAAAACGAATGGAGATAGTTGGCTAAAAGAATAATAATAATAATAATAATAATAATAATAATAATAATAATAAACTGATCCAACAGTCTCTGGTTTAGATAGAATAGCTTATTCTTACTATCATAAGGACACAGAACCAATGGTGACTCTGATCTATGACACTGAACTTTCAAGATCATAATATGTTCTTCTTTAGCAAACAACAAGGAATTAGACTGTAATTGTTTCTCATTTTATTCCTTGTTGCAATTCAATATATAAAAAGAACTGTTATGCTCACTTACTAATGAATTAGATTAGGCTATTTGTATATTCAAATAGGGGGAGATCGTTGGGTTTCATTTTCAACCCAATGGTCTTTGACAATGTATTTAAACATAAAATAGCCTAATCTAGTAAGTCTCTGATATTAGTCAGTGAGAACAACACCACTGACAATGATCAGAGAGTAAGTCACCCTTTAATGAAAATGAAAGGACTTACTCTCTGATGGTTATCAGAAAGTGTTACTCCCTGATTGTTATTAGGGAGTACACCATGATGATTATTAGTGATAGGTACCTCGCTTGTGATCACTACTGGATGTAAAGTCACTGATATAAGAAATCAGGGAGAGTTGTATAAAGCTTAACCAACTGCCAAGCTTCAGGGAAGTCGAAGACCAACTAAAGAAACACCTTTTGAAACTGATGCGGGTGTTAGGGAGCAAGGTATAAGGAGCTACAAGCAATACCAGTAGGAGTGAGGACTGACAAATGCCTCAGTTACCCCAAAGACTTATCTCTATAAGGAACTTGGTATCTGATGAATGGACGGGAAAATCGTTGGGAAGATAAGCGTAAGGTCTTATCAAAGGATGACAAAATCTTGGGTACAAAAGTTGTCAGCATTGGAAAGCCAGATGCACACTCCACCTAGTATACTAGGCACGTGCTACCTACTCCAAGGTCGGCGATCTACTATACGTATGTTCATCCACATTATTCCTTGGCCTATTTTAACGAAACTTTGTAACTGGAATAAGCATGATTTTAAACAAACACATAAATTAGTACTTAGCACTACTGTTGATAGGATCCCCTCTCATAGGAACTTCTAAGCAAAGCTAACTGCTTCTAGATTTTTCCCAAAAGAGTGTTTATTTGTCGCTCAACCGGAATAGTTTTAACAAGAGCTATTTCACTGTAAATATTTGATTCTTTAATACAGATTTATACACGTTGAAAAGTACAAATGATGGCATTATGGTTTTGGGTGATGCTATCCTTGATACTAATAGGAAGATTTCATCATTTACTCAAATCTTGTGGACTAACACGAGGTTTCAAGGTTGATTAGCCTTAATGCAACAACGATACAATGATACGTGAAAGAAATATGAAGATCTACATTTATTATCTCATTCAATTAATTATTTTCATGTTACTATTTATTATATTGAAATCCTTATCAATTAATATTTTCTAAAATTTCCAAGATGGGAACGTGGATGAATTTCCAAATAAGTGTTTAAAGGTGTAACCATTTGTACATGTCATACAACAAATTAAGAGTACAAGAGTTATATCCAGACATTTATATGGCTCGTGGTTGACCTGGTATCTAGGGATATATGATTAGACATGGTATGTGTTTTCTCACTTAAGAAAACTGCCTCCACTGTCTCAACAAATAAAGGGATGTGACTGTGATAATTGTGAACACGTTCCTTCACCATGAAAGTATATATATAGGACATGCAAGTTCCTATTATATATACAAAAACATATCATACATACTCTTAAGATTATAAAAGACATTGTTGTGCTTCTGTTCCTTGTTAATATTATGCTGCCGCTTTCGTGTTGTGATCGAGAGTTGTTGCTATTCACCGATCACGTGTGTAAACTTGTATTAATCTTGGGTGCTTAGGCTTAGAGACTCGAACAACTTACAGAGCGCCAAAAATACTTTAAAGGATAGGGACTGACTGTGGGAAACGATGTACACTTTTATTAATGAAATCAGATTACAATTAATAATAACAGAAAATAAAAGACAGAAAATTAAATAAAATGGAGTAGAAGCAGAAGACAGACTATATATCGATAATTAAATGAAAGCAGTAAAGGTCGTGGTTTATATAAATAAAAGATATCAAATCATGTTTATAGCTTTAACAGATTTGAAAATGCAAGTAAGTCTAGTCTGGCTGTACAACAGCTTTGGACGTTGTACCCTGGAAAACAGACAGCGAATCTGTTTTAAGGGAATCGTGTTAAACACGAGCCTCATTTGATATCTTTTATTTATATAAACTGATTCTGCACAACTTGTTCTATAAATAAACGAATACAAAATCTGCAGCACGTATGCGAGGTTTCGGAGCTGCATTCTTTTGAAGGTCCATATCATGATTTCTATATAAACACACTCCCACTTCCTTTTCTACGCGATGTGGGATGTGTTTCTTTTTCCAAATTTTGTGTTTCACGTGCCCCACTTTGAGACACGATATCTCATTCATATTAATTTCATTCTGGACATACTTTAGCTCGTTGCGAAGCTCTCGTCAAGGAGAACGCAAAGCTACCAAGAAATATTAATATATATAACATATACATATCTTAAATATTGTCCAAAGTTTTCAAAAAATCATTTTTGCAACCTCTTTTTCCAACACTGACATCCCGTACGGTTCTATATTTATTTCATCTAAACATGTTGCGAGAGGACATATATTTCAACAATCTTTAAAGTACTTTTCGTGCAATCCATATGAAACTAAACTTTAGTTGATTAGTTTTATAAAGGAACATGAATATGTATCTTACATTTAATGAAACAACCTGATGCTCGAACTTAGAACTTGTTGTGATGGCTTTTTCTTTGAAGCAAAATATAAGCTGAGTTTAAGGGATACTGTAATATATTGAGCCAAATATAGTGTTGGTTTGAGAATTATATTCTGGATAGGTGAAAACTTTTATTTTTAAACAAAACGAGTTGTTTAATCGGTAAACCATGTTCACACTGTAACTCATAATTTGTGACAGTTATTGTTGGGGTTGTGATCCCAGAACAGGGTTAGATAATCAATTCAGCAGAAACAAGCAACAGGTCAGCAGAAACAAATACCACTAGGTGGTTACCGGATATCACTTGGAATCGTGTGATCACTTTCCAAAGTAAACTATTCGACCCTAATGCCTGGGTTACACGAATATCTACTTGGGATAAGACCAAATGTAGTTATGAAATTAGGCACAATTCTATAACCCTTGCGCTAATAAGTGTTAATGGTTTTCTATCTATCTTTCATGCATAATCAGATCTACTATATATAGGAGGTTACTCTTAGCTAGTCAAATGGAATTATGAGTATTAATCGGCCCATTAATAGCCTCATAATTATCCCCATTATAGCCGTTAGTGGTTACATGACCAATTAAACGTGGTCATTATGCAGTTGTAACTGCCACTTGAATAGGTCAACGCCGTTACAAGCAGTACTTTCATCAGTACTTTCATAGCGCTATCAGTGGATACACTACATCAGTGGAAACACTGATTCAGTGAAAACACTGATTCAGTGGAAACACCACTTCAGTGGAAACACTGCTTATCAGTGGAAACCACAAGCAGTACTTTCCACAAGCAGTACTTTCCACAAGCAGTACTTTCTACTAGCACTACCAATACAAACCACTATAAGAGTCAGGGTGTTCATGGACCTTATGGGTGTACACTCCGTACCTCCTAACCCATTACAAGGAGTGAACTAATCCCAAAAGTGCACTAAATTTTCCAACAATCCTCCCCAAATTTAGTTCACTTCCTTTGCATGAAAACAAACATTAAACAAAACATGTGCATAAACGAAAATGTCCTGAGGATTGAATTTCCATCTTAGTAAATTACACGTTCAAATATTCGAGAATCAGGGTGTTCTAAGAATTGAACCCTTCAACCCATTTGAATACCTGAAGATAAAATACACACAAGTTTTCAAACACTTATCAGCTCCTGACACTATACAAGCCATGTGTCCATATCTAAATTCATAAATGTTGTAAAAGCTAAAAGTCCAAAGCTTCCTGAAGCGGCAAAACTTCAACATTTACATAGGTGGTTCCTCTTTATTCATGCTCCTGCCAAGCACTTTTCAAAGAAAATTAACCATTAAGAAGTAAAGACTTCATCCTCCTTTCAGCAGGTTCTGAGCACAAACTTGGGATGTAAAATAAAACATGTGCTCCAGTCCACTGAATTTTCAGCTTTCCACATTGAACTCAGCTCCTAAGTTTCCTCAGGAGGGAGTTGGGTGTCCTAGCATTCAGTGACTAAGTTGGACTTAAACCCATCCCTTTAGCAGACTTTATAACCAAGTCTCTAGCCAGACCCTTCGTCAAGTGATCAGCTAACTTCTGTTGAGATCTAACAAACTCTATAGATACCACCCCATTCATGATAAGCTCACGAATCATGCTATGTCTGACACCTAAGTGTCTAGACTTACCATTGTACATCTAGCTATAAGCCTTAGCCAATGTAGCTGCACTATCACACCGGATAGAAATAGGTGCTATAGGTTTAGGCTACAATGGAATCTCAAGAAGCAAGTTTTTCAACCATTCAGCTTCTTTACCAGCAGCTGCTAAAGCCACAAATTCAGATTCCATTGTTGAACTGGTGATGCAAGTTTGCTTCTTGGATGCCCAAGAAATTGCACCTCCACCAAGTAGGAATACCCAGCCACTGGTAGACGAATTGTCTTCAGTGTTACTGATCCAACTTGCATCAGTGTAACCTTCCAACACTGAAGGATAACCAGTATATGAGAGACTATAATCCATAGTTCTCTTCAAATACTTCAGTACCCTGTGAACAACTTACCAGTGATGAGCACTAGGATTACTAGTATACCTGCTCAATTTTCCCACTGCAAAACCAATATCAGGTCTTGTACAAGTCATGGCATACATTAAGCAGCCAATTACCCTAGAATACTCAAGTTGAGATACAGCCTTGCCATTATTAGGCATCAGCTTCTCACAAGTATCCATAGGTGTACTCACAGTAGTACAGTCAAAGTAATTGAATTTCCTCAGTACCTTCTCAATATAATGAGACTGAGAGATAGAAATTCTTTTACTTTCATGTTTGATCCTTATACCAAGGATAACATCAGCCTCCCCCATGTCTTTCATGGAGAACCTTGATGACAAAAATTCCTTTGTCAGGTCAACCTGATTTTGGTCAGTGCCAAAGATCAACATGTCATCAACATATAGACAAATGATAACTCCTTTACCAGATTCATCAAATTTGCTATATACACATTTGTCAGCTTGGTTAAGAACATAACCACTAGACAAAACCACTTCATCAAATTTTTGATGCCATTGCTTAGGTGCCTGCTTATGTCCATAGAGAGACTTAATCAGTTTACACACCTTGTTTTCATTGCCAGGTATGATGAAGCCCTGAGGTTGGTTCATGTAAACCTCCTCATCCAATTCACCATTCAAGAAAGCTATCTTCACATCCATCTGATGAATAACCATATTGTAAATAGATGCCAAAGCAATCAGCTGTCTTATGGTACTGATATGAGCCACAGGGGCATAAGTATCAAAATAGTCTATCCCTGACTTTTGTTTAAAGCCCTGAATGACTAGTCTAGCCTTGAACTTTTCAATAGTTCCATCTACCTTCATTTTCCTTTTGAAAATCCATTTGCAACCCAAAGGTTTGCAACCAGGAGGTAGATCAACCAACACCCAAGTGTTGTTGCCCATGATGGAATCCATCTCATCTTTGATTGCTTCTTTCCAGAAAGCAATATCCTGGGACTTCATTGCTTCTTCAAATGTTTTGGGATCATCCCCAACAATGAAGCAATGGGAGTATTGGTCTGAGACCTCATCCCTTGTTCCTTCAACCAAGTATAGTTGAAACTCAGGTCCAAATGACTTTGGAGTCCTGACCCTTTTGCTCTTCCTGAGCACAGGTTCAGGTTGTTGCACCACAACCTCATCAGGGACCACTGAGGGTTCATCATCAGGGACCTCTGATACACCAGTGTCATGAGTTCCATTAGGAATCCTTTGACTTGGTCTAGGGACTGATGAGAATCTATTCTCATCAAAGTCTGCATCCCTTGATTCAGTTATAGAGTTAATTGAAATATATTCATTAGGTTCAATAACATAGAACCTAAAAGCCTTGGAATGCTCAGCATATCCAACAAAGATGCAGTCAATGCCTCTTTCACCCAAAGTTTTCATCTTTGGATCAGGGAGTCTTACAACAGCCCTACAACCCCAAACCTTGAGATAGTTCAGGTTGGGTTTCCTTTTAGTCCAGAGTTCATAAGGGGTAACCTTGTTCCTTTTGTTAGGAACCCTATTTAATAAATAGCAAGCTGTTAACATAGCTTCACCTCAGAACCCTTGACTCAGTCCTGAATAGGACAACATGGAATTAACCATCTCCTTTATCACCCTGTTTTTAGTTTCAGAAATACCATTTGCTGAGGAGTATAAGGGGCAGTCGTTTCATGGATTATACCAACAGACTGAAAATACAGAGTATCCATGTACTCATGATGAGTGTGTAAATACTCATCATTTTTTGTCAAATCTGAACTGCAAAACGTTTAAAAATGCTCAGAAATGCATCAAAATACTGAAAATATCTCAAAATTGCATTTTATATGTTTCAGATGCAAAATGTTTAAAATCAGATGAAAAATGAGCTAAGTTTGCATAATTGGCAGTTTCAGTCCCCCAAGTTTTAAAAGTTGTCAGAAATAGTCCCTGGGCCCTTAATTTCAAAAGTTAAATCACCAAAGGTCCTTTTAAAATCATAAGTTGTCAAAATTAGTCCTTTGGTGAAAAATGTCAAAGTTTTGAGAAATTACAAAATTGGTCCTTCAAGTTTCAAATTTGGAAAAAATGGTCCTTGGAAATTTTGAAAATGTCAAGTTTAGTCCTTATACTATTGGAGCTTGTCACTTTTAGTCCATTGGAGCAACTTTGCAAATTGGCAGTTTTGGTCCCTTGAATTTCAGAAATTGCACATTAGGTCCTTGTGTTTTAAACCTTTACACCCTTTTGGCCTTGTCAAAACCAAATGACCCCCTGCCAATCCCTTTGTGACCCCTGCCAATTTGACCCCTTGCCTTATAATATTACACCAGTCAAACCCCCAAGTCAAATAAACAAACACCCCGCCAAAGACTTTCTTCCCCACCAACTAGCCTGCAAAACCCAGACATCCATCCCCCCAGCTCACCTTTCACCCCCTTATCACTCCACCTCTCCTAACACTCCAAAATACATTAATTACTTCCCTCCCCAAGCACTCAATCACCCCCAACAGGTCAAAACCTTTTTGGCGCCAAATTCAATCAAATGGCCAAAAATGGCTTAAGCTGATCCAATGGCCCAAAAAAGTGGTGGGATCAAATCAGAAACAAGTGGGAAGATATTTCAGATATAAAAAGAAGCAAGAGGAGAGAAGGAAGACAGTAGTTAGTTTTTAGTTTTCATTATATGTCGTTTTTATTAATTTAGTCTTAAGTAAGTGTTAAATTGTATTTTTCAAGTTTCCTAGTATTAAACTCAAGTATTTGTACCATTTTCAATTAAATTTTAGTAGTAATTCACAATTCGATTAAGTTTCTTATTTTTGAGTTTTCTCTCATTTATGCAATTTTAAATGTGTTAAGTGCAAAGCTTCTATCAGCTTATTTTTAAGATCAAACATGTTTACTCAAGCTTATTAAAGCTTTTGATAAGCTTGGGAAACAGTTTCAAGCATTTTCATTTATGGTCAACAAAAGTCAAACTGAGGCTCAATTAGACTTGGTTTTGGAATTTGGGTGATGCAGAGCATTGGATGGGGTGAAATAGACTAGGTTAGAGTAGATTGGTTCTGGTTTTAGCCTGCAAACAAGCTGGACTCTTGTGAGTATCTGTCCCATTTTCATTTTCATTTCAGTTTGCAAATTGTCTTTGTACTTGTATTTGTGGTTATAAATAGCTCAAACTAGTTCATTTAGTGGTAATCAAGATTCCTTAACTCAGTTTAGTTAAAAATACAGGCTAGATCAGTAGTTAGGTTAGTATAATTTGCAAATCAGTTATTATAAGCAGTGTTTGGTTTAAGCTGATTTTTGGATTTGCAGTGCTTAAAAGTGGTTAAATTCAGTTTACTCAGCCTCCTTTAGACACATTAGGGTCATTTAAGTCACTCATTTGTGTATCAAGTCAGTGAAAGTCAAAATTGCACCTCAACTGTCTTAACTGCTTCACTGTTAGGATTTTTAGAAATCAAAAGCTTGTTTTAGGTTTGTAATACATAGAGTTAGATTGCATTAGGTCTATTTCATCATTTAATATCATAATCAGTCTACAAATTGAGTTCAAATCTCAAATTAGTCAACTTCTTAAATCTGTCAAAAGTCAAATTAGTGAAAAAATCAGTTTTGAGCCTATCCAAGATGATTTTTCTTGGATTCATTTCTGAGCCAAATCCAATGAAATTGTGGGTTTAAGAACTTCACTTGGTCTAATTTCTGAATATGATTTTTGCTAATTTTTGTTAATTTTTTATAAGCTCCTAAAGTGGTTGTCAAAATGGGCTTAATTGCCCTGTACACACTCAGTATTAACTGAGTGTGCACAGGTTTTGTGCCAAGCTTGTACCTAGCTCATCAGAGCTCTTCCAGGGCTCATATTTGGTTTAGGCATAGCTACCCAGGTCTAGCTTAGGATCCAGCTCTTGGTTTTCATTTTTAGCTTATAGTGTGTCTTGTGCTTAAGCTAAAAGTAGCCCTTCAAAACTGTTTTTAGCACTTGGAATCAAAACATCAAGTCTTAGCAGTTTGCACTCAAGTAGTTTAAGATAGTTGTTATAAGTTGCTTTTGAGTTCTTTTAGCATATTACAGCTTCTATAACAGTTTGGTGCTTGTTTGTGGTTGTTGGCTTATTATAAGTGCTTATTTATAAGCACTTGAGATTGCAGTCCCATATTCTTGCACACAAGTTACTGTTTTTCTATTTTTCCTAGATTCTTAACATTATTTTAGACTTTTATTGAATTTTTCAGATTTTTCTAGGTCAGTTACTATTTTTCTTAATTAAAATCAGTTTTTAATCCTTTTTAAATAGCATTTAATACAATTAATTAAGAAAAGTTTCAAAAAAATAATTTTTCATTTTTCTTAAGTTAAGATAAATATAAAAAGTCAAAAAAATATTTTTCCAGATTTTTCTTAGTTAAATTTGTATTTTTAAGTAATTTAAGTAGTTTTAAATAGTTTTTAATTCATAGAAAATACAAAAATAATCAGAAAAATACAAAAATAGTTTTGAAAATTCTCTTTTGTTATTTTAGATTTTTCCAAGTCAAAATTTTATTTTTCTAGCTTTATTTCATATTCACTTGTATTTTAGGCTAATATTAAATAGTTAGAAATAGTTTTTAATTAATAATAATTAGATAAATAGTTTTAAAAATAATTTTCTTTTTCTAAAAATTTTCTTTTATCATTAGGTTTGTAAAAATGTCATTTTCATATTTTTAGGATTTATATTGTTTAAGTTTCACATTTTCATTTGTACGTCACGTAGTTTTTTAATTTAAGTTTTAAAACATAAAATCAAAAACATCATTTTGCAAATAGTGATAGCGTTTATTTAATATTTTTTATCTTTTTAATTTTCTTTAATTTGCATTTAAGCCTTTGTAATTATAGGCTATTTCTGTAGTTATAATAATTCAAATCCCTCTTTT
Organism: Chrysanthemum seticuspe; assembly: GCA_019973895.1. Taxonomy (NCBI): domain Eukaryota; kingdom Viridiplantae; phylum Streptophyta; class Magnoliopsida; order Asterales; family Asteraceae; genus Chrysanthemum; species Chrysanthemum seticuspe. The sequence continues at coordinate 301,588,644 of BPTQ01000005.1, forward strand.
CCGTTCAAATCTCTCGATCACTATTCGTTTGGTGATTCTTCGCATAGCTCGCTGGGACATAACGACCCGGGGAAACACTATACTCCCCTGATCTTCATTGCATTCGTTTCCGGACTGTTTTAAGTTTGTTACGGTCGGCCATTCACAAGTGGTCGGCTTGCGTGAGAAAACTTGACGGTTCGGGACGAATCAAATTTTTGGCGCCGCTGCCGGGGAGCTGTGCTAATTATCTTTCGTTTGGCAGATTAGTGATTTGAATATTCACTCCTTGTTTATACCATCTGTATGTATTTATATTTTTTTATAAAAATCAAAAACCCAAAAAGATTTACATTCTTTGTTTTTGCATCATGTTTTTCAAAAATACCAAAAATATTCCTCTTTACCCTCTTACCCTTTTTGATTCTTTATCCCTTTACCCTCTATCCATTTGATTCTAACTTCTTCTATTCTCATGGAATCTCTCGACTACGACGAATTCTGGGACGAAGTTGAAAAACTTCAGACTTTATGAACTGATTATGATGTTATAGGCTAAAACAAAACTATAATGAGCTATTCTACTGAATTCTAAACACAAATCAAGCTTATGATGTTTAAAAATTCCAACAGATATGAAATTAGGACAGATTGAAGGTGATTTTGACTTTGAGTGTTCTAAGGTGAAATTTGACCACTGAATTAAATCCAAGGATCCTAAATGAGGCCAAGTTAACTGATCATGAGCACAAACCAAGCCTCAAACTCCATTCACCCACTGATCCAAACACCACTGATTAAAACTAAAATGCAATCTGTTTTATCTAAATGATTATACTAACACAGAAACTATATTAATTATAGTCTAGAAACAATAATAGAGCAGATATAAACTAATGCTAATAACAAATTCAAGCAGAACTAGATTATGCAAATAATACTTAGTTTTTTGAAATAAGAAAAGCACTCACAAGCAGTCCAGCTTATGTGCAGCTTATAACAGAACCAAATCTATCACTATACTAATCTAATTCAACCCAATCCAAGCTCTGCAACACCCATATTCATGATCAAAAACACAACAGCTGCTACAGTTGACTTTTTTTGACCAAGTTGAGAATTTTGCTTATACCTGTTTCTAAAGCTCACTGAAAGCTATCAACAGCTTCAGTGGGCTTGTTTGAGTTTAGAAATAAGCTCTTTGGAGCTTGGATTTAAGAACATGTAAACTGCATTTATAAAAGGAAACAATAAAACATGAAACTATGATAAAACCTTGAATTGATACTTGAAAGTAAAGTACAATGATTAAACAACTTAGGTTCAATACAAGAAAGCTTAAGGTTACAGTTTTAGAAACTAATTAAGACAATTTAATTAAAAACGACATACAAAGAATTTAAAACTAAAAACTACTACTAACTATGTCTTCTCTTCCTTCTATTTATTAGCAAAAGGTCTTCCCACTTGCCTCTGAGCACATCCCACCATTTTTCATAGCCATTGGATCACTTGAATCATTTTTAGCCATTGATGGCTTTTTTGGCGGGAAAACGATGTATCAACTGGGGGGGGGTTGAGTGCAAGGAAGGAAGGGGAATTTAATGCTCCTTGGTTTGTTGTGGAGGTGGAGGGGACATTGAGAGGTGAAGGATAGCTGGAGGTGAGGGGAGGTCTGTTTTTGCAGGCAGTTGGTGAAGAAAGGTGAAAAAGGAGGGAAAAGGAGGGTGTTTGACCATGAGTTGACCGGGGTGTATATTAATAGTGGACGGGGGTCAAAAACAGGGGGTCATGGGTGTTATGGCAGGGGTCAAGGTCCAAGCAAAGGGTCAAGGTCCAAAGGTGTTTGGTTTGTTTAATAATACAAGGACCAAAACTGCAATTTACCAAACTTGAGGGACCAATTCTGCCAATTTTGCAAAGTTATGCCAAGGGACCAATTATGACAAGTTTCAATAGTACAAGGACCATTAAAGATATTTTTAAACTTCCAAGGACTATTTTTTGCCAATTTTGAAACTTGAAGGACCAAACTTGTAAATTCTCAAAACTTATGAAATTTTTCACCAAAGGACTAATTATGACAACTTATGATTTCAAAAGGACCTTTGGTGACTTTTCTTTTAAAATAAGTGCTCAGGGACTATTTTTGTCAAGATTTAAAAGTCGAGGGACTGAAACTGCCAATTATGCAAACTTAACTCGTTTTTCATCTGATTTTAAACATTTTGCATCTGAAACATATAAAATGCAATTTTGAGATATTTTCAGTATTTTGATGCATTTCTGAGTGTTTTTAAATGTTTTGCAGTTCAGATTTGACCAAAAATGATGAGTATTTACACACTCATCAATCCCCCACATTAAACTATTGCTAGTCCCTAGCAATCTTTTGAGAAAACTTAATGGATTTGAATCTCTTTACCAAAATCCATTACTTCTGGAGTAGCCAAATGTTTCAGTTCAAGTAAGAACCTTGGTACATCGATAACCAAATGATTTTGAGCAAACCACCAGCTTTCAACGGTTTTGATTTGTCTTTACCAGAAGCCGTTTGCTTCTGGACTAGCCAACTCTTAGATAATATATACTATCTTTGGTGAGTCGATTACCAATTATGGTTTTCCAACTGCCTTTACCACAAGCCATAAACTTGCGGGCTAGCCAACTCTTCACTAATTAAAGATATGGTGAGCTGAATACCATACAATTTTGGGCAAATTGCAAGCCGTCAACGGATTTGAGATATCTTTACCAAGAGCCGTTTGCTCCTGGATTAGCCAATCCTTTTGTTTATTAGACATGACGGACTGATAACCATAAGCTGAGTAAGTGCAAAACACTTACTCCAAAAAAAAAATTGGCCAAAAATGGGGGAATTAGGTGGTATAATTACATGATAAAATTCGTGAGAATTCCCCCCACACTAGAAATGAATATTGCCCTCAATATTCAAAGTACCGGCGGTTATGCCGAAACAGAGAACGTAAAAGGGAAATACTACGGCCATTATTTTGAAAGTTTTTTTTTTTTTTTTTTTTTTTTTTTTTTTTGAAACTTTATATACAACAGCGGGGGCAACTCCCCCACACTAGGGTGGTAGAAAATAGAAAGAAGTCAGAAATATGGGTGAAAACCCATATGGTGTGCTACTGTTTTTGATTCCCGAGTCGCTAGCTTGACTCGACCCCGTATTCATTTGTTCTTGGGGAAGCAACGTGGAAAACCAATCTCGATCGGACTTTCGTTCACAGTGTTAATAAACATATGAACATCAGAAAGTTCCACACCGACGAGATACAACCGCGGTATTGTTAATAGTAGAAACTATAAAGGATGATACCGGGGTCAAAGATGGTGTCCTCATTCCCGAAAGAGAAAAGGGAAAGAGCAACCACACCATCTGTGAAGAATGGAATAAAGATGTGCATGAGAATGCAAGTCCATTCCTCATCAGTAAAAAGCAAATCACCATTTTTGACATTTTTAAGCTTAGTTTTGAAGCTTATATGGTGATTGTCAATAAGATGTCCGGGAGGGAGGGTTGGAAACGGTTCTTCAATCAACAGATTTTCCAAAAAAAGGATGTCCCCCTCCGAATCAAAGTAAGTATTATCAATTCCTGTTGGAATTGACTCATCACTAAGAAAGGCATCGACTTCATTCCAAAAGTTGTCATCTTACTCATCCGGAGTGAGAGAAGGGATGGAAGAGTCGGGAATAATAAGACTAGGAGATGATGGATCATTTTTGAGCAATTCTTCAATGGGAAGAATGTCTCCCATTGGATCACAAACATCATCATCCAATCCGGATGAAACTGAAGAGAGTTTGGTTTCATCCACAGAGTTAACAAACTCGATACGATAAACTGATTCCGGAGGTGGGACAAGTGGTGTGCTCTTAGAGCTAGTAGTTTCCACACTTCCGATAAAGTCTCCGATTCTAGATCATCATCATCAAGAACACTCTTGACTTCCCTGGTACAACTTTCAAACCATTTGTTTGAACCAGGGTTGATTTTCAAAGCTTTTAGCTCAGCACGTTTTTGGTGACTCCTCTTAACCGTGAAATTTGAGAGTGTTGCATTGATTCTTTCAGATTTTTGATCAATTGTGGCAACACTCTGTTTGGATAGAGGTTTGGAGTTTTGGTTGATATTAAACGTGAGTTCTTCGTTGTCAACCCGTATGGTCAACTCTTCAGCAAATACATCAATTAGAGCACGACTCGTTCTCAAGAAAGCTCTCCCTAAGATGAGGGGAACTCTAGGATCTTCATCAAAGTCTACTAGAACAAAGTCAGTAGGAAAGTGAAACTTTCCTACTTTCACCACGACATCCTCGGCTATCCCAAGTGGACGAGTTATGGTACGGTCCGCTAGCTCGAGTGTCATACAAGTGGATGTAAGTTTAGGAAGAGACAGTTTCTTCCATACTGAGAGTGGCATGAGGTTAATGCTTGCGCCAAGATCGGCCAAGGCGGAGCATTGAACCATCCCCAAGAAATCACACGGGATTAAAAACCTGCCGGGGTCTTCAAGCTTTTTGGGAAGCTTCTTGAGAAGGACCGCTGAGCATTGCTCATTGAGAGGGGTTTTAGCCATCTCAGATAACTTATCTTTGTTGCTCAGTAAGCCTTTAAGCGTGGATGCAAATTTGGGCATTAGAACGAGAGCATCAACAAAGCTTATATCAAAGTGCAGTTCATTGAAGATTTGGAAAAAAATTTCCATTTGCTCTTTGGTTTTGTCTTTGAGCTTCACATCATGCAATCTTGATTGGTAACGAAGCTGACTAGACTTTTGAGCCGGGATGGAAGTCATTTCTGGCTCAGAATTTGTCTTCGGAACTTCGGGTTCCGGACTTAAAGTTTGGACTACCGAAGGTGGGACGTGTGCGGTACTTCGTGGGCTTGAGAAATGCACCTTGTCCGTTGTATCCTTGGTAACTTGACTCATTGCTCCTGGTGGGGGAGGCATTGGATTCGAAGGTCCATTGTTTGTCTTACCACTACGAGTGGTGACGGCTTTTAACTCGGCATTTGGATTTGGAACTGTATTGCTTGGGAGTCCTCCAGAAGATGACGAAGCTTTGTTCATATTCATGTTCATGAAACTGCTCATCATATTCTTCAACTCATTTGTCTGCCGAGACATTGTGGTATCAATTTCCTTTTTTAGCTCAACTCTCATGTTATTGATCTGAGTTTGCATTGAACGTATGCTTGACTCAGTAATTTTCATGAACTCATTTGGTAGGGGAGCTTGAGAAGGTTGTTGATAACTTTGCTGATTTGGAGCTTGATATGGTTGGTTGAAATTGCTCCGGTTTTGATTGAAATTTTGAGAATTATTAAAGTTTTGTCCTTGATTCGGAACAAAGCGATTTTGATTGCCATGGTTTTGCACAGGAGGAAAACCAGGTGGTGTCATACCGCTAGGTGCACGGTAGTGAGGATCAGCTTGTGGTCGGTATTGATTGTGGTTTACAGAAGCTACGGGAGCTTGGTAAAAAGAAGCATCGGTTGCTTGACAATCATAATACGCGTGTGGTCCACTACAAGTTTCACACACCTTGTTTACTGCTTTGATTGGTTCCGGCTTATGAATTTCGCTTTTGATTTCCTTTACCTCTTTCATCATACAACGGATGACGTCCGTTAGAGCGGCTAACGGAGCGGCTAACTCGGAAGAGTTACCGGATGAAGAAGCAGGAGTGTTCGGAATATTGACTTTGTTGCGAGAAATAGGAACTTTTGATTTCATTTCGCAAATCTCAATCACATCTTTAGGCTTACGATTCAAGATATTGCCACCTGCGGCTGCGTTCAAAGAATCTTGATCGTTACCGTTTAACCCATTATAAAAGATATTAACTTGTTGAAGCTCCGTGAATTCATGATGGGGGCATTTCCTGAGGAGATCTTTGAATCTCTCCCATGCCTCTCCAAAGTTTTCATCGAAATTTTGACGAAATCCAGAAATTTCATTTTTAAGATTAGTTGTCTTTGATGGAGGAAAGAAATAATTGACAAACTTTTGAACAAGATCCTCCCAAGTTTCGATGGATCGAGGGGGTTCTTTTTCCAGCCAAATCCGGGCTGCCCCCTCAAGTGAGAATGGAAATAGCATCAACTTGATCACTTTCTGTGGTACATCTTTGAAATTGATCGTTGAGGTCAACTTGTTAAACCAACGGATGTGTGCATACGGGCCTTCTCGATCAAACCCGTGGAATTGATTTGTAGACACAAGTGTGATCAAATGTGTCTTCAATTCAAAGTGATCAGAATTGATTGCTAGTAAAATGATGGCATCTCCATAACCCTCGGTGGGTGCCTGGAGCATTTCCGCCATAGTTCGTTCGTCTGCCATATTGTTGTTTGGAATAGTACGAATCTCGGGTTCGACTATTTGGGCAGCACGTCTATGAGAACGTCTTCTAGGAATTTCTGCTAGATCACGAAAAGGACTCAATGATCTAGAAGAACGAGTGCGCATGCACTAGACGTAACTCGAGGAAACAAGAGAATTATGAAAATGGGGAAAGAAGAATCTTTTTGGTTTTTATGGTTTTATATATATGTAGAAACAAAAGAAAAATATTTTTGTGTTTTATATGTTTTAAGATGTTTTTGGATTTTTGGATTTTTATAAGAAAATATAGATATATATAGATGGTATGAACAAGGAGTGAATATTCAAATCACTAATCTGCTAAACGTAAGATAATTAGCACAGCTCCCCGGCAGCGGCGCCAAAATTTGATTGGCTCCCAAACGGTCAGGTTTACTACACAAGTCAACCACTTGTGAATGGTCAACCGTAATAAAAGCCAGACAGCTTGAGAACGCAATGCAATTAAGTCCAGGAGAGTTTAGTGTTTCCCCAGGTCGTTAAGTCCCAACGAGCTGTGCGACTGAATAACCAAACGTATAGTGATCGGGTGAAATTGAACGGGAAAAGGGTTGTGATTTTGAATAATTATACCTAAAGAAAAAGTTTGTAACTTACAGGGGCTTAAATGCAAATTAAAGAAAATTAAAAAGCTAAATTATATTAAATAAACGCTATCACTATTTTTAAATTTTGATTTTCTTGATTTTTCTTTTATAAATTTAAATTAAAAACTACGTAACGTACAAAAGAAAATGTGAAATTGAAACAGTATTAATCCTAAAAATATAAAAATGAAATTTTTACAAACCTAATGATAAGAGAAAATTTTGAGAAAAAGAAAATTATTTTTATGACAATTTATTTAATTATTATTAATTAAAAACTATTTTTACCTATTTAATAATAACCTAAAATATAAGAAAATATGAAATAAAGCTAGAAAAGTGAAATTATGACTTAGAAAAATCTAAAATAACTAAAGAGAATTTTCAAAACTAATTTTGTATTTTTCTGATTATTTTTCTATTTTCTATGAATTAAAAACTATTTAAAACTAATTAAATTGCTAAAAATTACAAATTTAACTAAGAAAAATCTGGAAAAATTATTTTTTTGCTTTTTATATTTATCTTAATCTATGAAAAATGAAAACTTATTTTTTTGAAGCTTTTCTGATTTATTTGTAATAAAGGCTAATTAAAAAGTCCTAAAAACTATTTTAAATAAGGAAAAATAGCAAACAGTGATAGAAAAATCTGAAAAATTCAGGAAAAGTCTAAAATATTATTCTAAGTCTATGAAAAATATAAACACATATACTAGTGTGCAAGATTATGAAGCTGCAATGAAAAGTGCTTATAAATAAGCACTCACAATAAGCAAATTGTTGCAATACTGAACCAGAAGCTAAAAGAAGCTATAATAAGCTAAAATAGGCTAAAAACAACTAGAGTCAACTACTCCTAACCACAGATTCTCAAGCTACAAGCTTATGAGCACAAAATAACACAAGTGAATTCAGTTTTGGGGTGCTTACTTCAAGCTCAAAATTAAGCTATCTACCCTAGTTGGAACCTAAAACCAGATATCACAGTCTCAAGTAGACCTGGCAAGGAGCTTATAAACCAAAAATCAGACCAAGACAAGCTCTAATGAGCTTGTGGAGAACTCTGCACAAAACCTGTGCACACTCAGTATACACTGAGTCAGTGCACAGGGCACTTTAGACCTAATTGACAAGCTGATTTAGAGCTTTTACAAAATTACTAAAAATCTACAAAAATCATATTTCAACTCTTGACCAATTGAAGTTGTTAAGCCCAAAGTTTCACTTGAATTGATCCAATAATGAATCAATGAAAAATCAACCAAGTTGGGTGAAAACTGAGTTTTTCACTTTTTGACTTTCTTAGCAGTTTTGATAACTTTGACTTTTGTGAGATTTGAAACCAATTTATGAACTGATTATGATGTTATAGGCTAAAACAAAACTATAATGAGCTATTGTACTGAATTCTAAACACAAATCAAGCTTATGATGTTTAAAAATTCCAACATATATGAAATTAGGACAGATTGAAGGTGATTTTGACTTTGAGTGTTCTAAGGTGCAATTTGACCACTGAATTAAATCCAATGATCCTAAATGAGGCCAAGTTAACTGATCATGAGCACAAACCAAGCCTCAAACTCCATTCACCCACTGATCCAAACACCACTGATTAAAACTAAAATGCAATCTGTTTTATCTAAATGATTATACTAACACAGAAGCTATATTAATTATAGTCTAGAAACAATAATAGAGCAGATATAAACTAATGCTAATAACAAATTCAAGCAGAACTAGATTATGCAAATAATACTTAGTTTTTTGAAATAAGAAAAGCACTCACAAGCAGTCCAGCTTATGTGCAGCTTATAACAGAACCAAATCTATCACTATACTAATCTAATTCAACCCAATCCAAGCTCTGCAACACCCATATTCATGATCAAAAACACAACATCTGCTACAGTTGACTTTTGTTGACCAAGTTGAGAATTTTGCTTATACCTGTTTCTAAAGCTCACTGAAAGCTATCAACAGCTTCAGTGGGCTTGTTTGAGTTTAGAAATAAGCTCTTTGGAGCTTGGATTTAAGAACATGTAAACAGCATTTATAAAAGGAAACAATAAAACATGAAACTATGATAAAACCTTGAATTGATACTTGAAAGTAAAGTACAATGATTAAACAACTTAGGTTCAATACAAGAAAGCTTAAGGTTACAGTTTTAGAAACTAATTAAGACAATTTAATTAAAAACGACATACAAGGAATTTGAAACTAAAAACTACTACTAACTATGTCTTCTCTTCCTTCTATTTATTAGCAAAAGGTCTTCCCACTTGCCTCTGAGCACATCCCACCATTTTTCATAGCCATTGGATCACTTGAATCATTTTTAGCCATTGATGGCTTTTTTGGCGGGAAAACGATGTATCAACTGGGGGGGGGGGGGTTGAGTGCAAGGAAGTAAGGGGCATTTAATGCTCCTTGGTTTGTTGTGGAGGTGGAGGGGACATGGAGAGGTGAAGGATAGCTGGAGGTGAGGGGAGGTCTGTTTTTGCAGGCAGTTGGTGAAGAAAGGTGAAAAAGGAGGGAAAAGGAGGGTGTTTGACCATGAGTTGACCGGGGTGTATATTAATAGTGGACGGGGGTAAAAAACAGGGGGGTCATGGGTGTTATGGCAGGGGTCAAGGTCCAAAGGTGTTTGGTTTGTTTAATAATACAAGGACCAAAACTGCAATTTACCAAACTTGAGGGACCAATTCTGCCAATTTTGCAAATTTATGCCAAGGGACCAATTATGAAAATTTTCAATAGTACAAGGACCATTAAAGATATTTTTAAACTTCCAAGGACTATTTTTTGCCAATTTTGAAACTTGAAGGACCAAACTTGTAAATTCTCAAAACTTATGAAAATTTTCACCAAAGGACTAATTATGACAACTTATGATTTCAAAAGGACCTTTGGTGACTTTTCTTTTAAAATAAGTGCTCAGGGACTATTTTTGTCAAGATTTGAAAGTCGGGGGACTGAAACTGCCAATTATGCAAACTTAGCTCGTTTTTCATCTGATTTTAAACATTTTGCATCTGAAACATATAAAATGCAATTTTGAGATATTTTCAGTATTTTGATGCATTTCTGAGTGTTTTTAAATGTTTTGCAGTTCAGATTTGACCAAAAATGATGAGTATTTACACACTCATCAGTAACAGATAGACATAACAAAATCTAGAAGCATCATCAATAAATGTCACAAAGTACTTCTTATTCCCCAAAGAAGGAGTGGCATGCAAATCACACAGGTCACTGTGTATAAGTTCCAAGAGCTTAGTCTCACGACTAACACCTTGAAAAGGTTTCTTGGTTATCTTGGTCAACATGCAAGTTTTACACTTTTCAGTGTCCATGTCGAATGCTGGGATTAAACCATACCTAGACATATCTTGCATTCTTTTATAATGTACATGACCAAGTCTTGCATGCCATAGGGTAGAATCAGTCAGGTCAGTGGTGGTCACAAATGCTGAATTAACACTGTCAGTGGAAATATTAAGCCTGAACATTTGATTACATAAATAACCAAAACCAATAAAACACCATTCTTAGAAAGCACAAATTTATCAGACTCAACAACTTGTTTATATCCATGATTATTCAAAACACTACTTGAAACCAAGTTTTTCCTTATATCAGGAACATGAATAACATTAAACAAAGTTACAATCTTTCCAGAACTAAACCTAAGATCTACACAACCATGACCATGCACCAAGGTTGTTGACTCATTTCCCATGTGAAGAATAGAACCATCATTCAGTGACTCATAAGTCTTGAACCAGCTTCTATCTTTGCACACATGAACTGTTGCACCAGAGTCAACCCACCACGCAACATCATCATCCTGCACATAATGAGATTCAGATACATATGTAACATAATAAATCTGAAAAGACTTATTAACCATATTCTGACCTTTCAGTGAGTTGGAAGAACCACCACTCCCTGAACCATTAGTGCCTGATCCATTGGCTTTACCACCAACTTTAACACCCTTGCAGTCCCTTTTAATGTGACCAGTTTTGCCACATTTCCAACAAGTAGGTGTTGCCTTCTTGTTAGGATCTGCCCTTGTGTTGTCATGATATTTGCATTTGCCTTTGTTGTCATTTTACCTGGTGGAGTTGTTATGCTCCACCACATTGACAACAGATGCACCAGAAGCATTGCTACTCTTTGGCTTGTCATTATCCTGCACCTTGAGAGATTCCTCAATTCGCAGATGACTGCCCAACTCAACCAGAGTTAATTCCTCTTTCTTATGTTTCAAGGTATGCTTGAAATCTTTCCAAGAAGGAGGAAGTTTATCAATAACACAAGAGACTTGAATAGCCTCATCCATGTGCATATTGTGTTGTGTAAACCTTCCAAGTATTCCAAGAAGTTCATTGTATTGTTCCATGACTGGTCTTGAATCATTCATTTTGTAATTTGTGAAATTACTTACAAGAAACTTCTTACTTGATGCATCCTCAGCCATATATTTGGCATCCAAGGAATCCCACAGTTCTTTGGAAGATTCAAAGTTCTGATAAATATCAAACAGAGAATCAGACATACCATTGAGAATAAGACCTCTGCATATGTAGTCATCATTCTCCCATTTGCTCCTTCTCCTAATCTGCTCCACAGTAGCATCATCCCCATCATCAGGAATAGGTGTAGTTAGCACATGCACCACACTCATGTTGGAAAGCAAGAAGTGCATCTTCTTCTGCCACCTCCTAAAGTCCACCCCTTCAAACTTATGAAGCTTGGCAAAGTTTGAAGCCATGTGTTTCATTGCAGCAGAAGCCATTGATTATCACAAAATAGTTTACTTTGATTGTTGTGGTTGTGATCCCAGAACAGGGTTAGATAATCAATTCAGCAGAAACAAGCAACAGGTCAGCAGAAACAAATACCACTAGGTGGTTATCGGATATCACTTGGAATCGTGTGATCACTTTCCAAAGTAAACTATTCGACCCTAATTCCTGAGTTACACGAATATCTACTTGGGATAAGACCAAATGTAGTTATGGAATTAGGCACAATTCTATAACCCTTGCGCTAATAAGTGTTAATGGTTTTCTATCTATCTTTCATGCATAATCAGATCTCCTATATATATGAGGTTACTCTTAGCTAGTCAAATGGAATTATGAGTATTAATCGGCCCATTAATAGCCTCATAATTATCCCCATCATAGCCGTTAGTGGTTACATGACCAATTAAATGTGGTCATTATGCAGTTGTAACTGCCACTTGAATAGGTCAACGCCGTTACAAGCAGTACTTTCATCAGTACTTTCATAGCTCTATCAGTGGATACACTACATCAGTGGAAACTCTGATTCAGTGGAAACACCACTTCAGTGGAAACACTGCTTATCAGTGGAAACCACAAGCAGTACTTTCCATAAGCAGTACTTTCCACAAGCAGTACTTTCTACTAGCACTACCAATACAAACCACTATAAGAGTCAGGGTGTTCATGGACCTTATGGGTGTACACTTCGTACCTCCTAACCCAATACAAGGTGTGAACTAATCTCAAAAGTGCACTAAATTTTCCAACAATGGTGTAGAGAAACCAAAGTTTATTGAGAAATGAGAACTAATAAAGTTGTTTGGATTAGATTTAATATGTTTATATGTGGCTATTAAGATGTTGATGTTGCAATTAAAATAACCAGAATCCTCATATATTGAAAACGCATGGTTAGCTAAGAACTATGTAGATTGTGTGGGAAACGGTGTACACTTTAATTGATAAAATCAGATTATAATGATGGTAAATAAATTAACAGAAGTAAAAAACAGTAGAATAAATAACAGACAGAATGGGGTAGAAGCAGAAGACAGACTCTATAATAATATGTAAACGAAAGCAGTAAAAGGTCGTGAACGAGGCTCGTGTTTAACACGATTCCCTTAAAACAGATTCGCCGTCTGTTTCCCAGGGTACAACATTCTAACTGTTGCACAGCTGGACCTGACAAACTTGCCTGAAAGATCGCTGGAAACCTGTGTGCTTCTGATCAAAAGATTGTTGGAACTCGTATGGTAAGGAGCTACGTTTTTCTGAATGAGACATGGGGCTTTATTTATATTGAAGACTCAACTTGTCCTCCAAGAAAAATATCCCAGCCATATTAACGAAAATCTGTTATATCAAAAACAGATTCGCAAATCTTTTAATGTATAAAACAGATTTGCATATCCTTTAAAAACATAAACTGATTTCTGTAAACTTAAGCAAAAAGATACGCACGTATGCGAGGCTTTGGAGCTGCATTCGTGTCCGCGGGTCGCGCATGAGTTCAGAAGCTTCGAACTCATTTTGACCCGGAAATCCCATTTTCTGCACCCCCCCTGCGCGCGCGCACGTAGGAGTGGGAGCATAACCAACCTAAAGGAGTTTGATAGCCAAAACTATAATTTCCTTATAAACAAGCCTCCACTTCTTGTTTTGGGCGATGTGGGATTCTCCCATTTTTCCAAGTTTTTATGTTTCAAGTGCCTCACTTTGAGACACGATATGTCATTCATTTCAACTCCATTTTGGACATACTTTAGCTCGTTGCGAAGCTCTCGTCGAGGAGAACGCAAAGCTACTAAGAAACATAAATATATATAACATATATCATATATTAAATAGTGTCCAAATTTTTCAAAAACTCATTTTGCAAAACCAATTTTCCAACAGATTGTTTAGCAGTACAATTATGTTTTGTGTTGAGACATGCCCACAAACTATATACGTAGTAATTTGTAGAACGAATTCTATATTGGCAATATAAAATTGTTGGTTTAGAATTCGTTGAATTCATGTTGTTTTTCAACGGATACTTCAACATGTGTTCAAAAACAACATGAATCAAATTTGTTGTTTTTGAACACATGTTGAAGTATCCGTTGAAATAAAGAGTGAAATATCAAAGTTGTTTTTTCCCAAAAATGCTATCTTAACAATATGATAAGTTGTAATTTACAGTAAAAGTTTGAGGAAGAAACTTTTATCTTGCTTCTAAAACTAAAAAGAATTTGATATGTGAAATTGATATCTGATATGGTGTTGCAGTGGTGAGTGATGAACCAAATGTAAGTACTTTATGTGAACTTTTACAAATTGAGATTTATGGTGGGGGATATAAAGAGACGAGTTATAAACTGACACTTTACTTATTGAAGGAGTTTATATATGGTGGTAGGAGCGGAATTTTATTGTCGAGGAGACAAAATATGATAATTTTTAGAAACTATACTAAAAATTGGTCTTTTGGCGGGGCAAATTACAAAAATAACCGAAAATTTACACTACAATTTTTTTCGTCGGGAGATCACATGACCCCCGGACCCCCCTTTATCTCCGCCACTGTATGGTGGTTCATGTGTATGTGATTGATAAAGAACGGGTGATCTGGTAAGCAACATCAAGTTGAAACTATTGCTTTATGTCTCTTATTTAAGATACAATTGTGATCATAAATGATCACTATGATCATGATTCATTCCCTTTCGTCCCTCTAATAGTGTAATCAAGATCTTAAAATAGAAAATATTGAGAATTACAAATACACATAAAACCATAAGAAAGTTCACAAGTGGTGCATCGTTAAACTCATACAAAATACGTTCATTCTTGAATGTGCGAGAGACACATGTGTATTTACACTTCAAGATGGAAGTTGTTCTATTCGCCCGATCGTGGCAATAGAGGAGGTTAGGTGGATTAGATACTTAATACCTCAGTATTCTGTTGTTTATAAATATAACTGAGAATGGCCATTGACACGTTCATCAAGTGAACTAGAAACTTGACTGTGACACCACTAAGACTTGTGTGCTTCGGTTGCAATTTTAGAAATTGTATGGTACATATTTAACATCTATTCGAATACGAAATTTTTCATGGTTAATATGTACGATGTCGAAGCAAATAACTGCCCGTCGGCTTGATACACGTGTAGGTTCCTTCGGAACTTAAGTAACGACGTCCTTTGTGCTCTTACACAAAGGGTAAACACACGTTAGCCTCGCTTTGGATTTGACCCCAAGACCAAGCTCCGGTGTGAGAGTAAGAATGAGTTCAGGCCGAGCGATTAAGTTATAAATGTGAGAGTAAATGCGTCAGCCTAGTTGGTTATGCATTGAATGTGCTTGGGGTATTTATACTACTCCAAAAGCTTTGTACCGGACACATAGGGATGGACCGAGCCGGACTACACCTAGCCTATGTGCTAGGTGTCAGGTCATGTTGGGGACAATATTCCGTAATATCCGGGCTTGGCGGCGCCGGCATGATTCTTTATACGGACTTCTGGATAAAAAAGATCTCCTGGACAAAAAAGTGACCCCTTTGTTTCCATTGTCCGGCATGCATGCCTTTAGACCAAAGTCCTTCGGACACGTGGAGACATTAATCGTCCGGCACATATCGTCCGGACATATATACCAACATATGATTTTCGAGAAAAAAAATTATCATAAAATTTCGAAACCGTATTTAGTTCTTAACCATCTCCAGCTCTTCAATAAATTTAAAAATTTTAAATTTTTATGTTTTCAATATTTCTTGATATATCAAAATATAGCTACATATATAGTAATAAATATATAGTATACGATGTATGAAACTCATCGATTCCTCAACCCAATTTGCATTCTGTAGGAGACCTCTTTGAATCCGAGCAGTAGTTGTAGATCATATGTTTGTTCCGCACAAATTTCATCTTCTTTCGGCTAATAGTATCCAACTCTTCTGATAGCCATGGTGCAAGTCCAAGAGTGTTACTTGTATCACCACAAGACGACACCCCTGAATACACTATGCAAGCTTGAGCACTGAAGCTTTTGTAGGAAGCAGTGAAAGGTGCTTGACTCCAATTTGTCTTCACTAGCCCGCCTCTCGTTGCCCAACCCTCAGCATCCCACAAAGTTGCGTATATCTTCATTGGTTGGTTTTTTGGAAACGGCACACCTCTCAGCTCTTCATTCTTGAATTCTCTAATGGGTATTCCATCTACAGACCATCTATAAAAGAAAAAAAATAGTACAAATTAAAAACTTACTATATACATAGCGCGCAAAATGAACCTTCGATGTAAAAGATGGTTGATGCACTAGAACTTATGGATTACGTAAGATTTATTCATATTTAAGTAAGTTGAGAAACAATCTTATGCCCATACGATTTTGCATTTACAGCGGCACTACTCTTTATGAAGACTTACATGATACGATGGGGATTCCAAAGGATGGAATAAGTATGGAAATCAATAGTTGGGTCGAACCATAGGTAGAATTGTTGCTCTCTATGTCCTTTGCCTTGGCTAAACACATTGGTGTTGAGAATGTAGGGCTCACCACTCAAATTACCCAAGAATTCGAAGTCAATCTCGTCCCATGTTGGCCCTTTTGAGGATATCTACAATACAAATGTTACAAACGAATCATTAAAACTACATACAGTAGATCATTAACAAACGAATCTCGATTAGTAAATTTTAGAAGTTATAATCGACTTACATAGTAAGAAGTCACGGTTCCAGCAGAGTTTTTATGTATAAGTTTGAGTTGCATACTGAGTTTCCCGAACAAATACTCATTTTTTGACTCAAAGCCTGAGCCAGAGTTTTTGTCAAGAGAGAGCGTAATAAGGTTGCCGTTATCAAGAATTTGACCACGACCGTCACCCCAAGTGATATCGAAATCATTATATAAGTTGGCTAGACAAGCAACAGAAAGAAATATGATTATCAAGAAGACAAGTGAAAGCCTTGACAAAAGAAAAGAAGCCATGTTGCTAGTTTTGAATGTATGTTTTAACCTCTAAAGAAAAATGGTATTTATAAGGGCCGAGTTGTATGATGAAAATTCTGGTCAATATTGGTAAAAAGTTATACTAATGATTTATAGTTATGTTTAGACCTTTAAGGAAAAAAATTATCTCTAAGATATGAAATGTGAAATATATGTATCAAAATTAGTTACGATGTAATGGCAAGATATAAAGTTATTTTTTGACCTTTAAAGTAAAAGGATTTGATCGTATTAATAATTGGGTTTTTGTTAACCACAATCTATAGGGTTGTGTTTAAACATACCTTAATTAAAAATTTTGCATTAAATAAACACTAAACATTTCATATTTAACATCACATTCCATGTTTAAAATAAAAAAATATGTATAATTATGAAATATATATGTTCATTTAATGCATTTTTTTTTAATTAAGGTATGTTTAAACACAATTCCATGAGTTGTGGTTAACAAAACCTTAAATAATTAAGGACCGAGTTGTAATATATTTCATGTGGTTAAATTAGATAGAAAGTTATAACTAGTGTCAAGGTTTCGATATTTATGACAAGCAAGTTCATAAAAAAGATTTATGAAAAGCATTTCTTTGTTCAGCTCTTATATAAGACATTTAAGAATATAAACTACAATTAATGCTTATTGAATATATTGTTTCTTTTAATGCTTATTCGAATGTATACTGCGAAGAAGGCAAGCTTTTAAAAGCAATTGGTCGTTCTAACCTTTTACGGAGTACAAGAAGTGCTCAATCGATTGTGGATTCTGTACACACCCCATCTTCAGGGACGTAACCAGGACACAAATCGACCAGGTACACTTAAAATAAATTAAACAATACTACAAACACAATTTTTAAGGACCGGGTGCATTTAAGAAAAATTGAGGTTTTTTAACATAATTAACACTACGTCACAAAAAATCCATGGGTATCCTAGGACACCCCTTAGTTCCGTCACTGCCCATCTTTGTGGATGCTCAATCGATTGTGGATATTTCAGATAGCAATTCTATTTAACTGGTGTCAAATTCGATATACACCATCTTTATAGTATAAAAAGGGTCTGTCATTATCTATCTAATTTAAAATTATTTTACAAACATATTTTTGCAACTATACAACCAGTGGCAGAGCTTGAACATTTCATTTGAGGAGCCCGAAGCCATCCTAGCATAAAATTAACTTTTTATATAAAAAGAATGTACATATAAGTTAAATTAATCAAGCGGTCTCCTAACGATATATATGATTCATTCATCTTAGAACAAGACAAAAATAGATTTGCAAGTAAACGAAAGTTAATATAGATAAACAAATACAATCAGACATTTTTTTTGAGTTTCTATGAATTAGAGTTATCTCATGGTTTTGATGCTTTGTAACCAAATTATAAAGGGGCCATTATGAAAATATTGTTTAGACACGAGTGTACTACTGAAATGCTAGTTACCATTGATAATCTTGGGGGGCAGCACCCTTGTCTGCCCCTATTATCCTCCGTCATTGTATACAACTATAATATATGGTATTTTATTTTTATTTCAGGAACTTTTATATTAACTAAACATTAAAAAAATGACCTAGAAATCAAATAAACTTAGTAAGGTTTAATAAATTGTGAAAGTTTTATGAAAAAAGTACAATGTTGATGTAGGAACTCATTACACTTTGTAATATACAATACATTGGAGATATTGTAATTACAATACCATACTTTGAATTCTTTTGTTAATTTTTTCTTTTGGAGAAAATTTCAAACGTTCAACGTTCAGTCATCCATATATACTA
Organism: Chrysanthemum seticuspe; assembly: GCA_019973895.1. Lineage (NCBI taxonomy): Eukaryota > Viridiplantae > Streptophyta > Magnoliopsida > Asterales > Asteraceae > Chrysanthemum > Chrysanthemum seticuspe. Next base: position 301,607,234 of record BPTQ01000005.1, read on the forward strand.
ATTAAGTCAAACATTACTTTTGTAACTTATACCAAATGTAAAACTTGACGAGTTAATATATTTCCCATTTTGTACTCTGTTGGTTTTGTGGTGCATGGAACTCTTAAGAGCAGCTATATATGTTTCGACTTCTGTGTAATGTAGAAAGTGATTAGTTTCATACGTGAGTTATGTGCTACAACTCTTTATTGAAAATATGACATCAGGTAGCCTATGTTATTTGCTTATTCAAAAGTAATTTCGGAACCGCATTAAGATGGAATGCAAACGTGCAACAAGCTGTGTCATTAATTTTTTTTGTATTGCAAAACAATTCTTTTTTTTTTTGGGTAAAAGGTCAAAAGACCCGGTAAATATATTACTCCAAAAAACGTTTAAGTACAAAGGATATGAGTGAACCTCATATCTCAGCCCGTTACATAGACGGAAAGCTTACATAACAAGATACTTCATATTCTCTAATCAAGAAAATAAACCACTTCTTAATAGATAACATTAGACATATATGAAAACAAAATTACTTCATACCAAGGCTTTTGAGCTTAGTACCATACTCATAATAAGCATCCAAGTTCCCTGAAAGATCGTAGACCTGATCTCCATAGTTATCATACTCATAGTCATCATAATCAACATTTGTGGATTTAGGTGTCATAATATTATTATTCATAACTCGTTATGCTCTGTTGAGGAGCTCCACTTGCTAGTCTATGTTTGATAAAGTCCAAGTCTAGTTTGTATGGGCTAAGGCCCAAGCGTCTTTGGTTAAGGTTTTTTCTCTACATATGCATTGTCCCGTACTATGAATAAGACAGACAACACTTTACCACTCTTACATGGTATCAGAGAATTACATTTTTCGCCACCTTCATTTATAACCTTAAACAATTTTTCTGACCATCGGCTTCGGCCGACAGTCCGGAGCTCTTATATCCTTATCTCCATCGTATATACTTCATCCCTACACAAATTGTTCCCTTTAAAAGTTTTCTTTGATGTCGATCGTTGGTATCTTTGTTCATCCCGCTGTTGCTTCATTTCGTTACCAGTCGAAACATATTGATTATCGTTGATGATGATGGATGGATGGTTTGTTTGGAGTGGTTGATGCTGTTGTTGGTTTGAATCTGTAAAAAAAAAAAAGAACAAAAAAATGAAAATGCTTAAAGTTACAAGTGTTACCCCATGAATGAAAAAGAATGTGGTGCTGCCGTTGGTTTTTGCAAAGTACAAATGAGTATGTTTGGTGGTTATAAGATATGTTAAGATTTTTTTAAGAAAAAAAAATTGGTGGATCTTTATGTTTTTTTAAGGAAAACACGCCCCGTTTGTTTGGAAGATTCTTTAGAGGTTGAAGTTTTAGAACCAACTTTCATTTTCTCATCTTTCTTTTGTGTTGGTGATTTGTGCTAAGGTCACAAATTCACACATTATTATTGTGTTGTTCGTGCTTTAGGTCACGAGCATGTGTGTTGGTGATTCGTGCTAAGGTCACAAATGCACACATTATTATTTTGTTGTTCGTTCTTTAGGTCACGAGCCTGTTATTTTTCTTCTCCGGTTGTGCTGCTGATTTTTGAAGATTTACGCTCAAGTTATGTTTATTATTATGTTAATGTTTTGTTTTTCTTTTCTTTTCTAGTTTACTACTCCAGTCCGAGTTGGAAGCTCGGACTGCGAGGGAGTGTTAGTCTATGTTTGATAGAGTCCAAGTCTAGTTTGTATGGGCTAAGGCTCAAGTGTTTTTTGTTAGGGTTTGTTCTCTATATATGTATTGTTCTGTATTATGAATAAGACAGACAACACTTTACCACTCTTACACCACTGCCTCATATGCAAGGAAACCAAAAGTATCAAACGCGAAAGGAATAAAAACATGTTGATTTTCAATACATGCTTTCTCGTGTTTTATCACTTTGCACACGGCGTCTTTCACTGCAGCATGTCCCACTGCAAAACCGCGACTACTCAAACCCAAGAGAGGAGAAACTCCAGTTAGATCCACACACGCATGTTTCCCTCCAACCCATCCAAAAACCAAAATGCCTGTCGTTCTGAGTGTTGATATTCCATCCAATGGGTCAGTCAAAAAATTCACAAGTGCTTCTTTCTTAGCGAAGATCCCGGTACGCCTACATGCGTCAAAAAAGACGTCCCTAACCATATTGTGTCGTTACTTGAAGCCCGGGAGCTCTTGACAATGAACCGCATGTTCTCCAATGGAATCCAAACATGTCTTGCGACAAACTGGGTATACCGCATCAACTAAAAATAATGGAATCATGAGGCGAGCTTAAGGATAGTACGATATTCCACCGGTGACATAAATTGATCTAGCCCGTCTATAGGGATAGCTAGTAGAAAATCTTGAGCATGCGGTGCCCGTAGACACTCAAAAATTTCCTTCTGTCTAATAGTTATACTTCCATATCTTTCACAATTTCACTAAAAAGGGCACTCACCAATGTTTTTTGGGCTTTAGGGGGACAATGTCCTTATTAGTGAAACCACTAAAATCTAAGCTTGAAATCGTATCACGAAGGCAAGCCAGAGCACAAACATAATCATCATCCATACTACATATGCCATGGTCACGTAAGATGTGGTCTTGTAGCACCCAAGATTGGGCCCTCGAGGCTACAAAATCATAATAGGAAACCATTTTTGCCGAGTATAAACTTAAACCAAAAGAAAAACTTATTGTCACAAACATTAAATACTCAACATCTATACTACATATAATACATGAATGTCATTTTCTCAAATCATTTCTTTAAAACGCTCATTAATGCAATTTTATGTAATACAAGTGTTAATGCATCATGCAAACACTACAAATGTTTGTATTAAATTATCTTTCACAACAATATTATACCATATTTAATATTTAGGGGCATTTACATATATATTCTTGCAAAATTCAAAATTACATATATATTCTTTTGATGCATTAAAAGCATTGTACTTTATGCATAAAAAACTGGTAAAAACGATATATATGTAATTTTTGAAATTTACAAGGATATACATGAAATTATGCCTAATATTTATTTTGAAACTGTATATTTTTTATGCAAAAAAAAAAAAAAAAAAAAAAAAAAATGATAGAATTGCAAATTATTACGAGTTATAAAGTTAGAAAAATATGATTTAATCGTAAGAGTGGCATCGAGAACCATTCAAAACACCTTTGAAATTTTCGGAAAAAATCAACCGCAAAAACAAAATAAATATTTTCTATAAAAATTGGGATGGATTTATTAAAGGAAAATGATGTAGAGGTGTAAAGTGATAAGTGAAAAATATGTGTTTTGATACATCTTACACTCATTAATGCATTTTCAAGCAATACATGTGTAAATGCATCATGCGCACACTATAAATGCTTGCATTAAATTATCTTCAATAACATTTTAATACCTCATTTAATAAATATCTTGAATTTATATACTTTTCTATGCAAAAACACAAACAAATTGATAGAATTGCAAATTGTTAGAACGAGTTAGAAAGTTCGAAAAATTTGATTTAATCATAAGAGTGCTATTGAGAACCAAAACACCTTTTGAAACTTTCGGGAAAAATCAACCAAAAAAACAAATAAATATTTCTATAAAAATTGGGATGAATTTATTAAAGATAAATGATGCAAAAATATAAAATGATAAGTGGAAAATATAAATGTTTTAATACATCTACACATATCTATACTAGATATAATGCATTAATGACACTTTCTCTAATAAATTTTTGAGCATTGATTGGCATGCCTAAATGGTGTGCCTAATTACATGCCTAAATTTATATGTCGGTATCCTATTGGTAACTTGAGAAGGACCCGCTTCTTCACAAACCAATAACTTATTGCCACATCCTTTTAGGCATATAATTAGTCCTATTTTTAGGCCTCCAAATCATTTTCCTAAATTTTTTAAGACACTCATTAATGATTTTTTAAGAAATAAAAATATGAATGCATCATGTACAAATTATGAATGATGTATTAAATTATCTTTCACAATATTTTAAGACCTCATCTAATATTTATTTTGAATTAATATACTTTTATGAAAAAATAAAATAAAAAATCGATAGAAATGCAAATTGTTAGAATGAGTTACAAAGTACGATATATATAATTTAATCATAAGAGTGCCATCAAGAACCGATCAAGACACCTTTTGAAGCTTTCGAAAAAATCAACCGCAAAACAAAATAAAAATTTTCTATTAAATGCGGAACAAATTTATATAAGGCAAATGATGCAAAGGTGCAGGGACGAAGCCAGGATTTTATCTTAAGGGGGGCTCAAATTTTGTAGTATAGTAGTAACGATTTAGTGTTTTATTTATCGAACAAATGATCAAACCACTAAATACGTATGACCCCTCAAATGCTGGATAACAACGTAAGTCATAGCTAAGATTTCATAATAGGGAATGCACTTAGTAGATTTTTTAAAAAATTATATTTTTTTTCGATTGGGTTCTCAAGGTTTTTATTAACGCGAACCGTCTTGTGTCTTTTATTTTCAAGCTAGGAATATTTGAGATAGACATTACGTTTCTGGTATAAGTTATTCAATTTGCATTGGTTTTGGTGTATTTTGATAACATCAAATGTTCATATTTAAATACTTCGCTGTGACCAAATAACAAAATAAAGATTTTTATAAACCAATTCAAAGTTTTATAACTGAAGTAATAATATAAAGGAAGTAAAAATGCAAATTACTCTTTTACATTCTAAAGAATTAAATACGAAGTTACGAACAAAACTGTATAAGCTCCACCTAGTTTTAGAATATATATATATATATATATAAACAAAAATTTCACACCTGGCAAAACCACTAAAAATGCTATCAATGAAAGAGAAAATCAAACGGTAAATGGGTCTAGTAACTGGATTTACTCCCGTATATTTACAACTAGGTGGGCCATTCCTTATGAGAAACAAATATTAAAATACGGATTAGATAAACCCTTTTGACTAGTCAGCTCTTTCTTCCACATCTATATTTGCAGCGCTCCAACACTTTTTGACTAGTCAGCTCTTCTTCTACATTTATATTTGCAGCGTTCCAACAAACTGTGATTTTTCCGATGAGCATAACTGCAACAAAGTGTTCTTCAATAACAGCGTTGTTAACAGGTTCTGGCCATTAGCAGGGCCCAAAGTAAAATCCTAACGAAACATGGACTGAATTTCATACTACAATTTAGACATGCTGGGCTGGTTGGGGGTGGCTAAGCACCCACCAGCCCCCCTCCCCCCCCCCCCCCCCCCCCCCCCACTGGCTCCGCCTCAGCAAAGGTGTAAAGTGATAAGTGAAAGATATATGTTTTACTACATCTTACACATATCTATACCACATATAATGTATGAATGACATTTTCTCTAATAAATTTTGTAAGACGCACATGCATTTTTAAGCAATACAAGTGTTAAGGCATCATGTACATAGTACAAATGATTGTATTAATCTATCTTGAATTTTTATAAACTCTTTAAAGAAATACAAGTGTTAAAACCTCATTTAATATTTATTTTGAATTTATTTAATTTTTATACGAAAAAACACAAACAAATCGATAGAATTGCAATTGTTAGAACGAGTTACAAAGTCCAAAAAGTATGATTTTCGTAAGAGTGTCATCGAGAACCAAGGTTGTAAAAATCGTTAGGCGCTAGTGAGGCGGTCGGGTAGAGCCTAGCGATTAATCGGCTAGGCGGGGATTAATCGGATTGGAATTTTTATGCACAAAATTTTAATTTTAGATATTATATTATATTATATGTATGAGATAAGCATAGTGCATCAAAGTTCATATATTTCAAGTGTTTAAATATAAACATGATACATAATTGTTCATAGTTCAAAGTCAAACATAGCTATTACTCAATTTGTTAACGATTTTTAAGCGATATTTGACCGATTAATCGGTTTGTTGACCAATTTTTAAGCGATTTTGTCGACCAATTTTTAAGCGATTTTGTCTGATTTTTAAGCGATTTTGTTGACCGATTTTTAAGCAATTTTGTTCAATTAATCCAGTTAGACCAATTTTGTCCGATTAATTAAACCGATTAAATAGGCCGATTATGATAAATCAAGACGCTTAGTGAGCGATCAGTAATTATGCGGGGATTAATCGGTTGCATGGACCGATTTTTACAACAGTGTCGAGAACCAATCAAGACACCTTTTGAAATTTTTGAAAAAAAATCAACCGCAAAAACGAAATAAAACTTTTCTATAAAAATTGGGACGAATTTTTTAAAGGAAAATTATGTAAATGTGTAAAGTGATAAGTGAAATTTATATGTTTTAATATATCTTACACATATCTATACAACAAATAATGTGTAAATGACATTCTCAATAATAAATTTTCTAACACACTCATTAATGTATTTTTTTTAATATTACAATTGTTAATGCATCATGTATATACTACAAATGCTTGTAATAAATTATCTTCCACAATATTTTAATACCTCATTTAATATTTATTTTAAATTTATATTTTTTATGCAAAAAAAAGAACAAACAAATCGATTAAATTACAAATTTGTTAATACAAATAAGCCGTAAAAACGTTTATTTATATTTTACGATCTTCTAATGTTTTGTCGATAACAAACGTAAAATCATTCTAACGAAACAAATAAAATACGTAAATGGTTTGAGCCAATAGTTTACTAACACACATACGTTTTCACATAAAACACTAAACAAGTAAAAGTGGTTATGATTTAGTAATACATATGTACAAAAACTAGTGTTTACATATTGGGCAAATATATACATAGCTAGTATGTATCACAATAGGTAATATAATGGGTAGAAGTTTAAGTATTTGACCCATTGACTTAATACATTGAATGTAGTTGGGTATAACCCAAAGTCCATAACCCATACCCATGAAGCATAACCCATAACCCATTGCATGACATCATGCATAAGTCATATATGAATATTATTCATGACCCATGGTTTTAACCCATGACCCATAGACTAGATGCATTGCATCTTGTAGATACATTGTACCTACTTGGATACCCATAGTCCAATGTCTAGGACCCATGACCCATAACCTATGACCCATGACCCAAAACCCATGGGCAATGAGGAGTGTCCCACGGATCCCCAGGATTACACTGGACGGATCCCTCAAGTGAGGGATTCGTGGGATCCGTGGAACAGTAGTTAAAATCCCTCTATAAATAATGAGCCAATTCTTCATTTTGGGTTGCCACTCCTACACATATGTTAAGATCGTTTATAAGCTCAGCTAGGGATAACAATAACATATACATACGCAGCGGAATAATAAAGAACATCAATGTTATTGCTAAAGGTTTTCATTCACTAACACTAACTAACCTTAGACGTTTATAGGAACACGTCTACTAACTAAACTAATAACCTAGGCGTTTACATGAACATACGCCTAGGACACACACACACCTTTACTAGACGTCTACATTATGGAAGACTTGTGTAAAACCTACACCTATGTCCTCTTTATATACTAGAGAATAAGGACTAATAAATAAAACTTCTTTTGCAAGCAAGTCCTTCTATCTTTTTGTAGGTTTTCTTCTTGTCATATTAAGTCCCTCTTGTTTCATTCTTTTTGTCTTATCAACTCAAACGTATAATTCCCAACAATCTTCCCCTAGTTGATAATGACAAAACCATTCTTGAACGAACTTCCCTAGACGAAGTAGAGAAATTGAGATCAGGGATCTCACCATGAATGAAACAAGTATGTCTTCCTTTGTCTTCCCCTTAATCCATGCCATGCCACTCAAACATCTCTTCCCCTTTTTGTTATTATCCAAATAGGGAACATATGCAAATAATGATCTTGACCACCACAAACCAATATTATACTTCCAATCTAAGACTTCCAATGTTTAAAAATGGCCCACCATTATGCATCATAAGAAAAATGGATCCAAAACAGTAGAAAACTCCAACTAGTAGTAGTAATAATGATCAACAGTAGTAAAAATCAAACACTTCCCCTTGAGTGGTGCATGTAGATGATTAAACATTTAACAATAAGCTTCCCCTGAAACCCATATGTTAACCATCTTCTTGATTCTTCAAATCTGTAGACTCCATGTAATGATCACTTGTGAAGAAAACCAAATATAACGAATTTGATGAAGAAGTAGAATTTCCCAAACTTGTGTCTTAAATCTTGTACTATCCACGGAACTCCATACTTATACGAAACACCAAATATAAGTAGACCGCAATCCCTTGACAAAATCCTCAACTAATATGAGACACTGAGCACTATAATGTAACTCCTTTAAGTGATAGCCAATGTGTGCATAGAGCATCATAAGAAAAATCACACATTGCTAGATTCATCAAGCTATATGATAAGAACACAAACCTGTGAAACTCAACTACAACATCAAATAAATGATATTCAACCTTCTTCGTAATCAATTAATCCATAAGAATCAAATACGAGCCTTTTTGAATCCTTTAAGAACATAAACTTCTTCCTCTGTGTGTGAACCAAATAACCATTCTGTGTGTATAATCCAAAATCAATCAAATATACTTCCCCTCACTGTTCGTAAATCATGCATATATATTGAACCATAAAACTCTATACTTGTCTCCATAAATCATTTAAATGCAGCAGCAGTTTAAAAGAACAGTACCTTGGATCAGTACTTTGCAAGAACAGTACTTTGAATGAATACGAGCAGTACTTTGAGGCATAATCAGTACTTTAAAAACTCCAACAGTACTTTCAGAACAAGCAGTACTTTGCACCAGTACTTTCAATAATAACAGTACTTTCAACTTAGATAGAGCAGTACTTTGCATAAACCCTAATAGTACTTTGAAAACTCACAGCAGTACTTTGAACTTAGAGCAGTACTTTAAGCAGTACTTTCACATAATAGCTCAGATCAAAGATCCCTTCGGTGGAAAGTTAGATGAGTATATAGAGAACATCCACCAAAAATGTCAATACGATCCAACGGTTAAAGGAAAAGTTATGATCGTTTCAAAACACTGCTGTAGTAACCTTACGAAAAAATTTTCAGTTTTAGCAGCAGACTTCGACAGCTTATAACTTTTGATTGAGAGCTCAGATCAATAATCCCTTTGGTGAAACTTTAGATGGATATACTGAGATGCACCAGCAAAAATTTTAGCTCGATCCAACGGTTCAATAAAAAGTTATACCCTCTTGAAAACTGTGCTGCATAAAAGTTGCGAATTTTGCAAAAAAATTGATTTTCTTCATTCTTTTTCACCAAGAAACCTTGTGAATCCCTATATCAAGAGCTCCCCGCTCTGATACCAATTGTTAAGATCGTTTATAAGCTCAGCTAGGGATAACAATAACATATACATACGCAGCGGAATAATAAAGAACATCAATGTTATTGCTAAAGGTTTTCATTCACTAACACTAACTAACCTTAGACGTTTATAGGAACAAGTCTACTAACTAAACTAATAACCTAGGCGTTTACATGAACATACGCCTAGGACACACACACACCTTTACTAGACGTCTACATTATGGAAGACTTCTGTAAAACCTACACATATGTCCTCTTTATATACTAGAGAATAAGGACTAATAAATAAAACTTCTTTTGCAAGCAAGTCCTTCCATCTTTTTGTAGGTTTCCTTCTTGTCATATTAAGTCCCTCTTGTTTCATTCTTTTTGTCTTATCAACTCAAACGTATAATTCCCAACAACATACTTTCCCCAAGTATTGTAACCTTCTAACCTCAGATCCTAAGGATCTCTCTATATAGTTTGTATTTTGTTTTTGTGTGATTCTCTAGGTTCCTCTTAAAGGCGAGATCACCACCTCTTGAAGTTGAGCAAGCTCAAGTCCATGAGTTTCCATGCTTTGTCATCATCAAGACTACTGAGGTTCTCTTGTTGATACTTCTTTCTTCCTCCATAGAAGTGTTGTGTCAAAGGTATTAGTGAAGGATGCCGAAAGAGTCAAGACGAAAGCATTAGTGAAAGGTGCTTAACGTCCATGTCAAAAGCATTAGTGAAGAATACTAAAGGAGTCAAGACGAAGGCATTAGTGAAAGGTGCCAAACGTTCGTGTCAAGGGCATTAGTGAATGATGCCTAGAAGTCAAGTCAAGTGGCATTAGTTAAAGATGCCAATGGCGTATAATCGATGAGGTGCATCGAGGTACAAATAGAGATAGGTTGTATCCAAGGATATTGATATCCTTGATGATGTTGTAATAAGGATTGGGTCTCCTTTAGGATAGGTGTTGTGTAGTGTTGGGTAGTAGTTCCTCCATTGTAATGGAACTCGGCATCTAGCCTAGTACCGGATAAAGGGTAGGCGACGTTGTGATAGTTGTGGTTCTACCTTGTGGAAGAACCCGGTGTTTAGCCTAGTACCGGAAAAAGAGTAGGCGACGTTGTGAAGGCTTCTCCTCCATAAGGAGTTGGTGTCGTGTAGTGTTTACGAACTCTCGAGTACGTGACTCGGGGAGTGGAGTAGGGCAAGGAAGGTGTCCTTGTAGCCGAACCACTATAAATACTCGTGTCGTGGTTATGTGCTTCTTACTCTTTATCTTTCATTACACATTTATATATCTATCTATCAATGTCCAACATACACACTCAAATAAGATTGACATAAGTCGATCTAAATATTCTAAAACAAAGTTTTAATTGGTAAAACTATTCAACCCCCCTTCTAGTTTTCCACAATTGGCATCAGACCTTCGTTACCAAGTTTCTTTGAGTATGTTGTACTTTAAAAACTTGATACGATCCGTGTATGTTTGAAAACTACAAAGAAGGATTATTTTTACTAAAGGTCATGTTTTAAAAATCATCACATTGTATAATGTTGGACAATGATAGAACGTTCTAATACTTTCCTTGTTAAGAATTCTCCATACTTGGATTTGGGCATACTAAGAAGATCATGAAGAAATTCTCTAAATACTTCTTTTCTTAAAAGGAATATTTAGCAAACGATTCCCCATACATGGATTTGGGCATCCTAAGAAGATCATAAAGAATTTTTCTAAATACTTCTTTCCTTAAAAAGAATATTTAGCAAAAGTATGATCTTTAATAAATTACAAATATTTTTTTTGTTTTGTCATTTTTTTCATGATTAAGTTTTAGTAGTATATTTACGCTCAATTAATAATCACTAAAGTAGTTATCTATATTGAACTCATCATCAAGAATAGTATTCTTCGTTGATTTATATAGACAATACTACAAATAATGATATCTCGGCTATTCGAGAGCCTTGATCATTACTCCTCACAAAAGGACTATTGACATTTCATCTATGTCAATGAGTATCCATGTGAAATTTCTTACATTATGATAAAATGGGATTTTATCATAATCTTTGAAAAACTTCCCAAAAAATTATGATTTATTCATTGTTAGGTCACTAAGTTTACAACACAAGCATCAATCGAAAGAGTGGAGAAGAGAAGAGATCGGTTGAACAACACACACAAACACTATGCGTATGAAACTATGACCGGTTATGCGTAGCAATAGTGAAAGAGATATGAATTGAACAACCAACCCTCAAGTGAGGGTTATTACAAGGTATTTATAGGAGAGGGAGCTAGGGCAACACTCCTACAAGGTATTTATAGGAGAGGGAGCTAGGGCAACACTCCTAGTCCCTTCCTTTCCTTAGTGGACTTATGCCTAGGCTTATGGGCCTTCTACATAAGCCTAAGCTAATAACTAACATAAAGGCCATAATTAAGCTAACTATTACATATGAATCACTAACACTTGAATTAGGTTTAGGAGTGATTCCAACAATCTCCCCCTAAGTGTTGGTGATGAATGAATGTAAACAATGAAGGTGCTAATGTAATAGTAGCTATGACGTCTTCTGACATTCTTCTTTCTTGTGAGAAGAAATGCCTTGATTTGAACAATTTCCCCAGTGTAGAGAAATTGTTTTCTTTAAACAGTTGTGCTTTGACGTCATCTTTATCTTTGTTCTTTGATCATTGTTCTTTGTGATGGTAGTGATAGTATGTTGTTGTTGTCTGCATCAAGTCTGCCTCAGGTCTGCTTCGTTGCTCCAGTGTCTCCACGTCATTCTTTAACATGCTCACACGCTCTTTGACGTTGAATTTCAGTACTGATGAAGTTCTTTAAGTCTTTAAACTTTGTAGATTATTTGATTAGACGTAGAATCATTCTGACTTTTGTGTTTCCTTTTGAGAGAACTTCCATTAGTGATGATGTTGGTATGAGCATGTGAAGAGTCTGCACGATCAGTCTGCTCCAGAGCTTCCAAAAGAAGTAAACATAAGAATGGTTAGTAATAAGCGGATTCCGGCACTAACATGTTTGAACTTCGAGAGTGTTAACAGCATAGTGTGAAAACACAACTCTAATTCTCACAAAGGCCGTTCCTGAACCGGAGTCCCACAAGTGAGATAACGCGATGTACCGAAGTACACCTACGGTTCAGATGAGTCGCTGAGGTACACCGAAGCATCACCTCACGACTGTAGACCGTTTGAGACCACTAAGCGTAATCCACAGGGAGTTACCGAAGCGACCTGCTGTTAGGGCTGTTTGATGTTGAGCCTGGCAGGAGTTTCCATTTAATCACTGAGGATCACAGATGTGAACCTCTCATAAGTGTTCTCGACAGATTGCTAAGATCTGTTAAGGACTCGATAACGTACCACTGTTGTTCTTATTGTTGAACAACAAGTGATGAAATGTCAAGTGTACCTAAGAGATTGATAACGCTACACGCGTCGTTCGGGGTCAAGGAAACTTCCTTTTCTTCGAGCAAGTTTTATAACACCCTAGGCAGTGAACCTAATCGTTGTAGTGTAGTAATTAGGGTAAGCCACGGGTATTGATATCGTTCTCTAGGGGAATAGGAATGCTAGTGAGAAGTTATTACGCTAAGGTTGAGGTTGAGGAAGATTATTTTTGTATTTTTATATTTTTGTAGAAATGGAAAATGTACGAATCTCGGGTATTGGATTTGGGGGTTGGTATTGCTACCGATTACTCTACTATTATCTAATTATCTAAGCTAAGGTTGTGATAGTCTATGTCTAATTGATGTGTATTCGTATGATAGTTTAAAGATGTGTTTACTTAGGTTTTACTACTCCTTAATTATCTCCTATTGATGGTTGATTTGTCACGTCCTTATTCCTAGTTACAAGAGGTACAGGCCGATTAAATAAACACACAAACGAATCCCTTATACTTTGAATTAATAACTTATAACTAACCAACTATGAATAGAATCAACTGATTACTAGATCTCACGCGATCTAATAAGCAACACATGAATTACGAACTGTAAAGAAACACTTGAAATCTTATATTAATAGATCCATTAACATCCTATTTCATAAGTTCCTGTTGGCATCTCATCCGCAGATATTTAGTGATCTCCTAAACATTTGTTCTGGGAAACCATTAAAGTTTCTCAATCCCTTTGTTCGTGCGGGATATCGGAATCTTAGTGTTGCGTTGATCCTTATTCCTGCACTGTTTAGTTGGTAGTTATCCTCTATTAATTCCTCATCATTTTGGATTCATTTGTGTAGAAATTTGATAGTATGCTTATGTGTAGTTAATCTGTATCTGATAGTGTTGGAATCGAATCTATTAATCTATTATCATCTCATTAGCCATCGTTATGGTTGGGGGTTTAGGTTATGGGCTCTAAGCAT
>BPTQ01000005.1:301623618-301650943 GCA_019973895.1 Chrysanthemum seticuspe
TGTAAAATACCTTTATATGTAATTAAGACGAGGTTAAAAACAAAATAAAGCATTTTTACAAATTCAAACATGAGGACAAATAATTAATAAAAGATATATGACACTAACAAGCAAACAATTAAGCATGGGTTGCCTCCCACGAAGCGCTTTTCTTTATTTAAGAGTCTTGTAGCTAGACTCGTAGTCCTACTCCTACGTACCGATATAAGTAAGTCTATCCTCAACAATGTCGTAGGGATCAAACTTATCATTTAAGTTCCTAGTAGTACGTTCGGTTAAATATGCCTTTTCAAACATCTCACCATCGGGATCATAGATTTGTATCCTAATGTGCCACCTTCCATTACCATCGCTAGGCGTTCTATTCCAATTCCACATGTGTTCGGATTTCTCAACTATCCATTTATTCATGACAAGATTAACGGGCAAGCATCCTAGGAACTCGGTCATCTTCCTAAATACTAAGGCGTCCTCGAACGGGTTCACTTCTATATCCCTAGCCAATTCTTGTTCTTGGAAAGTTGCTACACTAGCAAAGGCCTTATCTAGGTAAAAAGGTCTTTGGGGGCCTATGATGTTCTTCTCAATCCAAGGTCCATATCGAGAAGGCTCTCTATCCAACCTAATCTCTTGTGGGATTTCCTCATCCTTGTAGTACGAATGCCTTTTGACATCGTAAACCGATCTAGCACTCCCCTCTCCTACCACTATTTTGGACATCTTACAATCGATGATGGCACTAGCGGTAGCTAAAAATCCTCTTCCAACTAGTAATGGGCATGTCGGGTCCTTATTCATGTCTAGCACATGAAAGTCGGCCAAAAGAGTCAACTCTCCTACATGTACTACCATGTCCTTTATTATTCCAACCGGACGTGCTATACTACCGTCCGCTAATCCTAAGATAGTTTCCGTTGGTTCAATTTTACCTAAGTTGAGGCTTCTATGAAGGGACAACGGAACGAGATTGATGCATGATCCTAAATCGGCCAAAGCATCGAGTGGCTTGGAAGTTCCAAGTCTACACGGAAGAGTGAATAGCCCGGGATCATCTAACTTCTTAGGTAAGTTGTTTCGCACAAAGGCGGACCCATGTTTCCCAAGCCTAAGTTCTAACTCATATTTTTCTTTTAAAGCATTATAATAAGGTGCATGAGCTAAGACTTCAAGAATTGGTTTCTCTTGATAGAGTTCCTTGTACTCCTCCTCTAAACTAGGTTTGGATTCTTGGCTAACGGGTTTCTCAGGAGTAGGCTTTACCAAAGGTGCCGGGCCTTGGTATTTCTTGGATGACTTGGAACCCTTTTTGATAGCATTTACCGAGTGAACCGTTGGGTGAGAGGGGAATGAATGTGTGTTCTCCCATGATGAACTAGAACATGAAGTCGATGCAATCGAATTCACTTTTGGGTTCTTTATGGTATCACTTGGGAGTGCTCCAATTTCCCGCTCATTGAAGGCTTTTAAGAGGGCATCAAGCTTGGTTGTCATCTCGCTCTGTTTTTGCTTAAACTCGGCTTCAAGCTTATTCAATCGAGTTTCTTGGGATGACTAAAATCTAGATGCAATTGCTTCAATATTGGGGTTCCCGGTATTAGAAGAATTGAATCTGTTAGGCGAACTAGATGAGCTTTGGGGTGTGCTTGAGTTTTGGTTCCACTTAAGATTAGGGTGATTTCTCCATGAGGGGTTGTATGAGTTTCCTAAGTTGTTTTGTTCGGGTTTGAAAGTGTACCACTTATCTCCCGCTCCGTCGGTACGTATGGAGGCGTAGTCCGCAAAAGCTTGTTCGGAGAGCCTTGAGCAATCACGAGTGTCATGGGGACCACTGCATAACTCACAAGGTAGAGTGATTTGATTCACTTGTCGTGAAGACTTAGGATTTTTGTAGGAACTCATGAGGAATTTAACTTGATCTTCAAGTTCAATCATCCTACGGTCGGGAGGAGGCAAGGAGATTGCCTTGACGGTTTTGGGAAGTTCACGGGGGTCATCCCAACTTTCGTTGTCATAGAGGGCAAGGTCCTCTATTATTTCCCATGATTCTCCCGCGGTGAGATCACTAAGTTTTCCACCGGCCGCTTGGTCAATGGATCGCTTAGTGGGAAAGTTGACATGATCATAAAAGATTTGGACTTGGAGCCAAAGATCAATGCCGTGATGAGGGACTTTATGAAGTAAGTCCTTGAATCGGGTCCATGCTTCGTAGAGAGATTCACCTTGACGTTGTTGGAACATCAAGATGTCATTCCTAAGCTTAGTGGTTCTCCCCGGTGGGAAAAATTGAGCAAGGAAGCGAGAAGTAAGATCATCCCAACTTGAGATGGAGCCGGCGGGAAGTCGCTCAAGCCAATTACTAGCTTGGTCCCGTAGAGAGAATTGGAAGAGACGCAAGCGCGTGGTCTCCCGAGTAGTAGCATCAAGGTCGATGGAATCGACAATTTTGAGGAAATCCCTCAGATGCTGATTTGGATCTTCGGAACGAAGTCCATGGAATGCACATCCGTTTTGCACCAACCGGATGGTGTCGGATCGCAGGGCCGTAGTTTGGGCTTGGTCGGGAAGCTCAATGGTGTTCCTATAACCTAGGTGGTTTGGTCTCGAGTACTCACCAAGAGTACAGGCTCTTGGCGGGTCGTTTGGTGGTGGGTTGATGAGTGGTGGTTGGTTGTCACCTTCCATGGTGAAAAGTGATGGGTGTTACGAACAAAGGTCACGAAGAAGGGGGATAGACTAAGAGAAAGCTAAAAAATGAGAAAAATTTACTTGATAGGAATCAAGCAAAGAAACCTAAATGAGGTGGACTACTAACTAGCTATTCTATTCCCCGGCAGCGGCGCCAAAAACTTGATAACGCTACACGCGTCGTTCGGGGTCAAGGAAACTTCCTTTTCTTCGAGCAAGTTTTATAACACCCTAGGCAGTGAACCTAATCATTGTAGTGTAGTAATTAGGGTAAGCCACGGGTATTGATATCGTTCTCTAGGGGAATAGGAATGCTAGTGAGAAGTTATTACGCTAAGGTTGAGGTTGAGGAAGATTATTTTTGTATTTTTATATTTTTGTAGAAATGGAAAAGGTACGAATCTCGGGTATTGGATTTGGGGGTTGGTATTGCTACCGATTACTCTACTATTATCTAATTATCTAAGCTAAGGTTGTGATAGTCTATGTCTAATTGATGTGTATTCGTATGATAGTTTAAAGATGTGTTTACTTAGGTTTTACTACTCCTTAATTATCTCCTATTGATGGTTGATTTGTCACGTCCTTATTCCTAGTTGCGTTGTGATTCTAAGGCTATAGGGCGTGCTTGTTTCCCTAACTCTTTGAAATTACCAAAGGGTCTTGTTTACAAATCCTCTAGTGATTTATAGACGCCTACTCTACGGTTGTCCTTGAATACTTTATCCTACAATTACCTAGATAATTATATTCTAAAGTTCACAAAGAAATGTCAAGCATTAAGTACACAACGAATAATCTAGCGCACTCTAGATCATTAGTCAACTAAGATAAGTATCAACCAATCAATATTCAATAATTAAGTTTCATATTCCCTAAGCAAACACACAAATAAATTAGCCGGACATGGAGAACATGCAAGCATACACACAAATAATCAAAGACATAATTAAATTAATGAAGTAAATACTTATCTTGATGTATAATAGGGTTTAGAACCCTAAAATACTGCACAAGAAAGCCTTGGTTCGGTTTTAGGTTTTTACTCCAAAAGACTACCCACCAAAAACTGAAAAATTCGGATTCTATATATAAGATTACATCTGCGATGGCGTCACCTTATGTTTCGTGACGCCGTCGTGTCGCCGTCATTAGGGTTTCGTCTTGGCCACGTAAACCTTGCGACGGCGTCACCTTATGATTGTGACGCCGTCCCCTTCAGCTCTGACGCCGTCTTGGCTGCATCTAGGCCGTCTGAGTAACGACGGCCTACTCCTTTAGAACCTGACGTCGTCCCTTGAAAACATGCAATTTCGCTTCTGACCCGTCGCAAAATTCCTTCCCGACGGCGTCGCAGATATGCAGTGACGCCGTCGCCTTATGTTTCAGCAGCTTTGAGTGTCTCGATTCTGACTTTGGCCATTTTCTTCGTATATTCGCGCCTTTTCGTCCAAATAAGCATCATTCCAGCATTTTGCCTTCAAGAGACCTAAAAAGTGAAAAGGAACGATATTAAGCAATAACGGATACAGAAGTGATCGAATAAGGGCTTAAATGACCCCTTAAAAAGGTACCTTTTAAAACCTTATCAGAGATCTTTTGACGAATCTCGTGGCTCTAGACTCAATAGTGCGGTTTGATTTTCCTGAGCGGAGACTAGGGAGAGGGTCTCCTTCTTCAATACCAGCAATCTTTAAGAAAAAGCCAATAGTTTACGTAGGGTTCCCTGTGAGAATGAAACAAGCTTCTTTCGGGAGAAACTTGAGTGGCTAAGAAGCTTTAGTGCATGCGTCACTGGGTCCATGACGACTTTTAATCTTCAATACCGGCGTCATCAAGTGACAACCAGTAGCATGTAAATTGAACCCGGTGTCTGCCCTAAGTTGAATAATCTGGAGGGCTGTTTCTTTTCACCCTTTTCTTTGCATTTCTTTTTAATTCTTCAACTCCTTCTTTCTCCGATTCTCATTTTCTCCTTTTTATAATCATTCCTAAGGACTTCTAAGTACTAACTATTTGTGATGTCCTTGGGTAGATCCCTCCGGCTCTGGCGGATTATAGGACGGTTATTCCTAACCTTAGTCACCTTATAACTCCATTGCCATAAAACCATTTTTATGAAAATCTCTCGAAGTGTTTGTAAATGAAAAACATGTTTGAACACTTCAAGAGTTTTAGATTTTCAGAAATACTCCCCCTCAACATGTGCTTAAGAGTTTTGACAGAAATCTGCACAGTGAGGAAAGAGCGCGCGCTTTATGAATTGATTGACTCAAGATAGACAATTCCCCGAGGGACACGATTACGTTGCATAGTTAAAGAGTTACATTGTCAGCTTTTAGGTGACAACTAGCTCTAATAACTACCTTGAAGGTGTGGACAAACCTCGAAAGGTTGTCAAACCCGTCAAAGTTCATGTCTATCAAGAGCTTCTCGAATAGGTACAATTTACTTGGATAAGTCTTTGAAAGACAAATCTTTTCAATGTATAACTGTTCAGTTCCCGTCAATTCATGGGTTAAGTCTTTTCACACGACGATTCAAGTAGCGAATCAACATATTTCTTATCACAATAATTTTCTCCCCCTCAAAAATGGCATATAAATGTTATTTTTGATAACGTTTTGATAATAAATATGACCATTGTGAGTTTTGTGGGAAGATTGTCACGAAGAACAAGTTGTTTGAACAAAGATTTTAGCAAATACTCCCCCTCAACAAGTAATACTAACTTTTGAGGTTTTGAAAAACGTAAGGGGAAGTACTTGTATTGAGCAAAACCTTGAAAAATGAAAGGTTTGGTAGGTTTAACTCAAAAGTAAGAAGCTTTCACTCCTTTTATAGGATTGTGGCACTGAAGCGTACCACAGGGTCCTTTCATTACAAGAACGGGTTGAACACTGTTATGTGTGCACAAGCCATTGTCATTATAGATCACACATCCAAATTAATATGAAATAGAAGCAGTTTAAGGGGTACCAGGAAGTCCATCAATCTTTCCAGGAATGCGATCAGGGCGTTGATAGCCGGTGAGAGAAATCCTGGGATGACCACCTACAAAGCTCTCCAGTGTTCTGAACCGGTCCCTTCTGTACAACCTTTCATCAATCCTGGTGATAATCCTCTGCACATCCCGTCTTTCCTGAGAGTTCCATCGCTTTTGAGACCCAATGCCTTCATATATCGCCATCAACCTATAATCCAAGCCATCCCTAACCTTCTTCAATGTATGATCCCCAAACTTGTGAAGATCTCTACACGCCATCAAGCAGTTTCGTTGTAGCTCACTACGGTAAATTACTCCGAATGGTTTGCTGACGAGGGTGTATTGTGGAAGCTGGTTCATGTCGGGAAGTTCTAGCAGAGGTCTGGTGAAGTTGACACGGGTCTGATACGACTCAACAACAAGTTGTAGATCTTCTACACGTTCCTGTATCACTATGCTTCTGATGAATATGAGCAAGGACTTGATATATTCGCGTTGAATTTCAGTCGAGAATTGTCTCATGCGTCCCTGTACTTTGGCAAGATACAGATCTTCAATGTCGTTGAGGGACAAATTCTGAAAGTCCGATTCACAGAATTCATAGTCTCTTTCGTCTTGTCTTTTGACCACAATTTTCTTGAGGAAAGTGTAGTCCTATTTAGACGAAAGAGCTACATGCTTAACAGCAACGATTGCTTTAGTACTGAACACTTCATGTTGAGACTTCTGAACCTGGCAGCTTCTGTAGTAGATTCGTCGGCGTTCCGGCCAATGGTGAATCCCATGCATTGCATCACGGTCATACAATTCCACATTGTTGGAAAACATGTGGGTAGCCTTTTCCTCGATGGCTATGCAGTTTGAGTATATGGCTGCCGGGAACGGAAGTGTCAGTGATGTAACGTATTTCCTTGAATCATCACTGCCGTGTAGAAGAAATTCCAAGTCGTTGTTGAAGAAGTAGCGAAATGGAATCTTAGGCTGATCTGGTTGGCCAATCCTTGGTAGAGGTTTAGACCAGTCGGTGTAGTAAGGGGCATTGTCTTTCCTGGAGAAGTCGATGTTTGCTTCAGGGTTGAGCCAATCAATGTTGTTGGACATGGCTCGTGCTATGTTGTCAAGATGGTATTCAACCTCGATGGCACTTTCCGAGCTGTCTTTTAGCAGTTGAAAGGCTTCATTCTTGATTCGTTTCAACTCTGATTTCGTCATCTTCTTCACTCGGAATTTTTCTTGCAGTAACTTTGCATGCTCCAATGTACTACCGTCTTCCAGATCTTGACCTTCAGATGGATAAGGAGTAGAATTAACAAGTGTAGAAAACTAGTCGTATTCATCAGTGTCATCCTCGTCTAGCCATGATATGACGTCAGCCTTGGGCGCCTTCTTCTTCTTTTTCTTAGGCCTAGATGAGGATTCTGGTTTCTTAGCTTTGTAGGGAGAGGTGGGTTGTTGTTGGGGCTCATGGAATTCGTCATCGTCACCACCCGTATACTCAAAGTGATCACCAGTTTTCTGAGTCTGGGGTGGTAACTCAGAATCCTGAGGTTTTTCAGTTGAAGAGCGAGGAGGAGATCGTGGTTGAGCTGGAGTCCTTTGGGGTGGAGGTTGCATGGAGGATGATTCACCAGACTTCTTCGGGCGTTTCGGCTCTTTATCTTTATCCTTATCTTCATCGTCTCTTGGACGCTTGGGCCTCTCAGCTTCTTCTCTGCATGCTGATTTAAGTTGGTATTCCAGCAATGCTTCAAACAGTTTACCTTCGTAAGAGGCAAATGTTGCAGATCGTTTAGACATTTGAGCTACGAGCCTGGAAACCAATTCAGCATCTGAGAATATTATGGGATCAACTGGGTTGATGTTGACATGCATTGGTGTTGATCTCATAGTTTGCTTGGCCAAGTGTAATAGATTCGGATAGATTTGTTTGGTAAACATCTCCTTTGTAACTCCAGGAACGATGTCAAGAAGGTACTTGTGAGTGTAACCTTTGATCATTTCGTTCATTTTCCCTTAAAGATCATCTTTCATCAGCTTCTGGACATATTCCCTTTCAACTTGCATCTTGTCATTCTCGTCATGAAGATACTGTACCTGGTCAGCGAGAAAATTCAGCTTCTTGTAAAGCACGTCTTTCTTTCTGACCTGTTTGACAGCTTTAACGATTTGTGTCTTAGCTTGAGAGATCCAAGAGGCAGTTGGCTTTTTCACTGATTTGGACGTAGATCTGGTTGTTCTTCTGGATGGTGGTGGTGAAGAGTGAGAAGATGAGTCTGATGATGATGAGACGTGAGGAGGCTCGGGGTCCTTAGGTGGTTCAGAAGTTTCCTCCTTAGAACGTGCGGGACTGTCTAGAAGAAAATGATCATAGGCGGTTTCTTCTTCGTTTCCAGACTTAGCCGTTTCATCAGCCTTAGTATCATCAGCAGGAGTTTTCTCAGTCTTTTCCGTTTCTGGTTCCTCAATATCAAAGTTGATGGAATCTTCAATCTGCCGTTGTTGTTGTTCGTGAGTGAAAGTAGTACCAGTTCCCTAATCGGGCCGATTAACCGCATCAGGAACTGGTGTGGCTTGAGTACCGCCACTTGAACCTTCAGGGCCACGAGTTTGATCTTTTACGAATTCTTCGGCAAAGTGTTTACGTCTGAGTTCCTTCAACTTCTTTTGATATTCACTTTCTTCGTCAACTGGTTCTTCGTCAGAACTCTCCTTATCATGCTCAATCACTGGGGTTTTCCCTTTACCTTTGTCAGCTGGTGGACTGGGAGGTTTAGCTACTGATGGAGTAATATCGGTTGCAGTTTCAGAGTAGAAAACCTCTTCGTCTGATTCTGTATCTTCAGAGCTTTCGTCCACTAGCTTTCTTGGCGGTTCAGGCTTAGGTACGGGAATAGGAACAACTTCCTTAGAAGGAACTTTCCTTTTGTGTGGAGGTTTCCTCTTAGGGAACTTCCTTTTACTCTCAGTGCTTGCAGCACTTCCTGCACTTCCTCTTCTGGTTTTCCTTGTGGGGGTGCCAGAAGACTTGTCATCGAGAAAACCGACTTTGTTTTCTTCAACTGCCACCAGATACCTTTTGTATGTGTAGAGCTTTTTGATTTCATCAGACAGAAGGTGATCTGGCAACACAGCACCTTGTTTCTTTGTTGTTGATTCCTTGAATCTGACAGTTAGGGTAGGTTCAGACAACATGTCGTGATTGTTGGGGTCATTGAGTCTCTTGGGGATATCAGGATTGAGTCCAAGAGCTCTTTGGATCAGCAGTTTTGTATATCTGATATAAGGAATCTTTGAGCCAAGCTTTTTGAGGAATGACATCATGTCGTCCCATATCAGAGCTTCAATTTCGATGTGCTTCATGTTGATCAACGCCCAAAAGATCTGCATTTCCACGAGCTTGGGATGCTCATAGCCACTGTCACGACCGGAAACAGATTTGGTGATGATGATGTAGAGAGTTCTCCAGGGTTGAGGAATATTCTTAAGATCCACGTATGAATGCTTAGAGATTACTCCTGTAGCTTCGTCATAACCAATGTCAATCATGAATTGTAGAACAGTCTCTTTAGTTGGTGCAGCAACGTATTTGTTTGGCTCGATGTCGGGAATGAGGAGAACAGTTCTTAAGTCTGTAGGTGTGATGGTGACTTGTTTTGGTTAAGAGTCACTGTCACAGCATTCTGTCCTATGATCTTTTTCATTGTGTTCCAGAACTGATGAATGTAGATCTCCGGCACAGTAGCAGAATTGGAGAGCATATTCTGATAAGGATGACTCTTCAGAATGTCTACAGCAATTAAGCAAGAAGACTCTGAGCAGGTGAGGGTTTCAAAGTCAACACGAAGGTTGTTCTTTCCAATCTTCATCGGATAGCCATTTGGGAAGATATCAGCAATGGTGAGAACATTTGGTGCATCCACATTCATTTGAGCGTCCATGTCGTGATCTGAAATAAATTTAGCCAAAAGAACCAACATATCGAAAGACATTATGTTAGTCAACAAATGGTTTTATTGTCTAACTAATGAATGTGCTATGTCGATGATTGTTACGAGTCCAAAGTCACTTGTTTGTCCAATAGTTCAATGACGTCGTGATAAGTTTCGTGAGTTAGTTAACTTTAAGTTTTAAAGTTTATGTTATCACTTATTTTTCACAACATATCAAACGTTTAAGCTTATTAGTGACATTATTGGTTTCGTGACGATATGATTTATTTATTTACAAGTTTGCACGCGTAACAATTCATGATGAAGGTTTAATCAAGGCTTAGGCGTAGAAATGGTAGCTTATGCGTAAACAGGAGTTATACGCGTAAAGGCGCAAGCTTATGCGTAGGTCCTTGTCTTACGCGTAAGAAATATTACGCGTAGGAAAAAAAAGGAAACCTTATGCGTAGAGCTTACGCGTAAGCGCATATAAAACCTTACGCGTAAGGCTTACTCGTAAGAGTCATCCTTATGCGTAGAGGTCACTGTTTACGCATATCCTTCACAGGATACGCGTAGTCCCTTATATAGAACCTTACGCGTAAATGCTACGCGTAAGATTTCTCTAACGCATAACATGCTACGCGTAAGGTGATCCTTATGCGTAGATGTCTAACAACCTTGATTCTGATTTTTTACGTGTTGCAAACCCGAAATAAAATCATCATAGCACCAATATTAACACATACATACATTTATTTTCAGATCATATCATGAATACTCATTTAAGCAGATATGCGTAAGACAACTTATGCGTAGACTTAAACCCTAGGTTTTAGGATTACGCCTAAGAGATCTAGCCATATGATTTGCACCAAACTGATTCTGGGAGGTCTTAGATGCCTATTAAGTTGTCTTATCCAAGTTTTAACATCAAAAATGTCAAGAATCAAAAATACTCAAACCGTATGAACATAAACCCTAGTTTTCAATTTATGAATCATTAGTGTTTCTGGGTAATTTCTTGGCTTATATATGATCAATTCAACTTGAAAACAACCTCTTACAACAATCTTTATCACCAAAAACGTTCACATATGAAAACACTCAAACCCACGCATAAACCCTAATTTACAAAATCACACAATTCGTGTATCTGGGTGTGTTTTGATGATCAAAATAGTTTTAATGATGTTAAATAAACGTTTTAACACTATCCTTTTAACCACAAACACACAATCTTGATTATGTGTTCATACGCTTATGCGTAGAACACAAAATCACGCATATCCCACGTTTTAACCGTTGGATTTGTAAAAGATTCAAAACCATTGTTTGTAAATACGTAAAGATCATGAAACCACTTACAAATTGAAGATCAAGAACTCGGATTTGCAGTTTTAATTTTAGGCGTAGGATTGGTTTGGTGTGAGTAATAAATGTGAAATTTTAAAGTTAGGTGGGATGTTTTATTAGCAATAACTTTCAGATTTTGACAGTTTTAGTCCCTCCACCTTTTCCTTTTTCATCCAATGCCTTTTAACTTCCATTTTGGTTACCAAACGAAGAATATTTGGAAATAACTTTGACGACACTCCCCCTCAACTTAAGAAATAATGAAAGTTTATAAATTTTAGTCCGAGTGTCAGAGAAACAGAAATGTGACCACCATTATTTAAAGAAGCAACCGGGAATAGGTAACATGCAAGTACACGGTTATATTGAAACAGTTAAGTATTTATTTTCTCCCCCTCAACACTTGATCGGAAAAATACTGAATTTTGAAAGATTTGAGTGTTGACGGAAGAATTGTACTTGCAATGTTTGAAGAAATATAGATAGAAGAATATTTTTGTTGTTTTATCTGATTTTATATTTTTATATTTTGTTTTTAAAAAAAATATTTACAAAAGAGGTTTTGGTGTTTGACTGGTTTTTAAGACTGTTTTAAGAGTTGATCCAGTTCCTCTTGAGTCAAACACCGCATACCAATCCGGTGGACCAACTCATTAAACCTAGCAGGAGCTAAGGCTTCGGTGAGTAGATCTGCCAATTGGTATTCTGTGCCCACAAAGTTTAATTCAACAGTACCCTGCTCCACGTGGTCCTTGATGAAATGATATCGAAGATCGATGTGCTTAGATTTCGAATGCTGAACTGAGTTGCACGAGATCGCAATAGTACTCCGATTGTCGCAGTACATCGGAATTCTGTCAAATACGTAACCATAGTCTTTGAGTTGTGTTCTCATCCAAATTACTTGAGCAAAACATGCCAACATGGCTACATATTCTTCTTCGTTTGAGGACAGCGATGTACAATCATGCTTCTTCGATTGCCATGACACCAGTTTGTCACCAAGAAATTGTAACGCTCCTGAAGTACTTTTCCGTGAGTCTAAGCATCCTGCGTGGTCAGCGTCTGAAAAAGCTATTAGTTTAAAATCAGAATCCTTCGGATACCAGATCCCCAAATTAATGGTTCCCTTGATGTATCGGAGGATTCTCTTAGCCTCAGAGAGGTGGGTTTCAGTTGGTCTCGACTGATAACGGGAGCAAAGATATACGGCAAAAACAATATCAGGCCTGCTAGCTGTTAGATACATGAGAGACCCAATAATACTACGGTATTTGGTGGGGTCCACCAATTTCCCATGTAAATCAGCATCTAGCTTCTTGGTATGAGCCATTGGTGTGGCATAGGTGTCACAGTTTTGCATTCCAAAGTTGTTTAACAATTCAAGGGCATATTTGGACTGACTTAAGAAAATACCACGGGGTGATTGATGAACTTGCATTCCTAGAAAGAATGTGAGTTCACCCATCATTGAAATTTCAAAATGTTTTGTCATTAATTTTGCAAAAGCATTTGAGTATTTTAAATGTGTTGACCCAAAAATTATGTCATCCACATAGATTTGAACGATTAAGATGTGAGCCCCGTGATATTGTATGAAAAGTGTGGGATCGACCGAACCTTTGGTGAATTTATTGGCAATGAGGAAGGATGATAACTTATCGTACCACGCTCGAGGAGCTTGTTTGAGACCATACAGAGCTTTATTCAGTTTGTAGACATGGTTTGGGAACTCGGGATCAACGAATCCTTCTGGCTGGCTGACATAAACTGTTTCTTTCAGTTGCCCATTCAGAAAAGCAGTTTTGACGTCCATTTGAAAGACAGTTATGTTCATATGAGCCGCGAACGCGAGAAAAATCCGAACAGCCTCAAGACGAGCAACCAGAGCGAATGATTCTTCAAAGTCAATACCCTCTTCCTGTCTATAACCTTTAGCCACCAGACGTGACTTATTTCTGATTACGTTCCCTTCAGCATCCAATTTGTTCTTCCAAATCCATTTGAGACCAATGACATAGACCCCTGTTGGTCTTTCAACCAGTTCCCATACTTCAAGACGTTTGAATTGGTTGAGTTCTTCTTGCATGGATTCAATCCAGTTGTCTTTTGTCATTGCATCTTTAATGTTTTTAGGTTCAGATTGGCAGACAGTGAGAGCATAAATGTAGTGTTCACCATCTATGTGAATACGTTGTCTCATAACGACTGGTTGATTCAGGTTGCCAACGATGTTCTCAAGAGGATGGTCTTTTGTCCAGCGATGTGTAGAGGGTTGATGTTGATATACATTATGCAGATTTTGAGGATTCAAATGGTTTGTTGATGATTCCGCGACATCAGGTGCAGCAGTTTCATTGGCAAACGGGTTAAAGAACGCATTTGGATTAAAATCCGCAAGTGAGGGTACTTCATTAAGAACATCAGCAGCTGGTTCAGCGTCGTTGGAAGAAGTTTGTTCAACTGTTGTTGTAGAGTCAACTGGTGGTGCTTCTTCAACAGTAGTTGTTGTGGCAGGTGTATCAGGTATAAGAGTATTATCAGGTTGAGCAGCGGAAACAGCGGATACACCTGGAGCACGTTCATCAATATCGTCACTGAACAGAGGAGCAAATAGTGTTTCCATTTGTTGACGTGTAAGCTGGGGGCTTTGTTCAGCTGATGATGGGGTTTGAGGGAAGTTTAAACGGTTATGACCGGGTTCCAAGTTGTTATACTCAGAAGCCATTTCTGTGAGTTCATCAAAATTAGCATGAATCGTTTCCATAACCTGCTTTGTACGACGATTCCAGATACGAAAACCTTTTGAATTCTCACAGTATCCGATAAATACTCCAATGTCAGCTTTGGCTTTGAGCTTTCCAAAGTCTTCACGATCATTAGTTGGGTAGCAAAGAGATCCAAATACATGAAAGTGTTTGAGATTCGGTTTTCTGTTGTGGATAAGCTCGAAAGGTGTTTTGTTGTGGCGTTTTGTGATCATAGAACGGTTTTGAGTATAGCATGCAGTTGATACAGCTTCTGCCCATAACTAATCTGGAAGTTTAGCATTAATTAACATTGTTCTTGCAGCTTCCACTAACGTTCGGTTTCGTCTTTCAACAACTCCGTTTTGTTTTGGTGTCCGTGCAATAGATGTTTGATGCTCTATTCCCATTTTCTCATAAAATTCTCGAAGAGTTTGGTTCACAAATTCAGTTCATTTGTCTGTTCTGATTTGGCGGACGGTGTTCAGGAGCTGAATTTGAATTTTCATGAGAAAGGTGATGATCATCTGTGGAGCTTGGTCTTTGCTTCGAAGAAAGTAGACCCAAGTCCATCGTGAATAGTTATCAACAATTACTAAGATGTAGCGTTTGCCATTGATCGTTTGCACGCGCATCGGGCCACACAAATCCATGTGAAGAAGATGAAGCACATGCTGAGAGCTGTGTTCCATCTTTGAAGGAAAATGAGCACGAGTGCTTTTCCCTTGTTCACAAGCTGAGAAAAGGTGATCTTTAGAATACCGGAATCATGGGAGACCTTCAACAAGTTTGTGTCGAGCAAGGTTTGTGATGGTTTGAAAGTTTAGATGTGAGAGACGACGGTGCCATAGCCAAGATTTTGTAGATGTAGCCTTTGAGAGTAGACATATGGGAGATGAAGCAACCATGTCTTGCATTGAGATTGTGTATAGACTAGAATTGCGAGAGCCAGACATAAGATCATTTCCTTGTAGATCACGAATGAAACAAGTTTTCTCCCTAAAAGCAACTTCCAAATCTCCATCACAGAATTGACCGACTGAAAAGAGATTGTGACCGAGGCCTTCCACATAATAAACCCTGCTAATTTCAATATTTTCATTGATATAATCTCCGTAGCCCATGATAGTTGCGAAGTGATCATTCCCGAATCTGACAGTGCCTATGAACTTTGCAATAAAGTTTGATAATAGTTTAAGATTGCCTGTCATGTGTCAGGAACATCCGCTATCAATAATCCAAAGAATGATCTGTATCACTTGCATTACACACAGACGACACATATGGAATAGAAGTAGATGTGGAACCCGAAGTGTTAGAGGGTTCCGAAGCAGTTATAGTAGACATACATACATCAATCACTTTAGGCATCCATTTAAATTCTAGTGTAGTATGTAACCATTTTTGCCATCTCCAACTAGTATTTCCCTTAGTCTTAATGAAAGTACTAGGTGGTACTTCAGTCTTTGGAGGTGATACTGGAGCTACAGGGATATCAATGCGTTTCTTGGAATCTAAAGAGGGCGGTCTACCAAGCACAGACTTAGAATGATTAGTGGGCCTAGAGATATTCCGAGTCTTAGGATTCCTTAATCGAGAAATGATAGCTTTAGCAACACATTTGTCATGATAATCAGAATTCATACTTTTACGACAAATAACACAAGATGCATCAGACTGAATATCAAAAGTACTTAAAGGTTTAGCATTCGTTACATAACTTTTTCTATTACATTTGTCAGACGCAATAGCTAAAGTAGGTGCAACGTGAGTCTTATTCAAAATCCTAGGGTGTTCTTCTACTTCAGCATTCCTTATTGATCTTTTCTTAGGTCGCAACTTCCTATTCTTCCTTGTATTGCTCCTAGGCTTTGAAGTGCGGACATTAGGAAAAGAAGCAATTATTCCTGTTTCAGTAGAGGGAAGCACATTAGTATCTTGTGATTTGGCAGTAGGCATTCTAGGGTTATGATTACTAAGTGTTACAGGTGCTATTCTCTTAATCACGGTAGGCGGAAGTTGTTCATACTTTCCTAACATTTCTCTTAACTTAAAGATAGTGTGCACCAATTCTTGATTTTCATAACGAAGGTTGCCAGAAAAATTCATGACTTCTCTAGTGTGTGCAAGATAATGATCAAGTTTGTTAGATGCTTCATCACGAGTCTTTTTGAGTAAATCAAATATGACACCATATTCCTGTTTAACTTTTGAAAGTTCTTGTTCATATTTTGAGATTTGACACTTGAAAGACACGTTTTGATCATCCAGTTGCTCAATTTTAAAATCAAATGGTTTTTATTTCAAATGGTGGATTTTGTTTTGCAAAGCAAGTTCACGATTTTGACAATCTTTTTTACACCATTGAAGACGACGTTTTGAATTTGAAAGTTCATTTAACAGTCGTTCATTTTCAGCTTTTAAAGACTCGATTTGAAGCACATTATCAGTATTCTCAACAATTATAACAGAATCAATAGTATCAGCAGAGATATAATCAGAAGCATATGGTAGAGAATGCAATAACACAGCATTATAGACATCAGCACAGATAACATCTTCCAAGAGTCGATCAACATCTTTTCGTAACATTTTCTTTTTACGTTTGGTGTTAGAAATAGATGTTTCTGTTTTCTCGAAAACGACTTTCATCAATCCAAGGTCCTTATGAAAATCCCGTTCCCAATATAATGCACAGTTTTTCAAATTTTTAACATTGGGTAAAAGTCTTTTTTGAAAAATGTCTCTTTGTTCTCGCACTAGAGGCGATTGAAAATGTTCAACTTTTATCTCAGAATGAAATTCAATCTCATGTTCTAAAAGTTTGAGGTCAGCCATGAAAAGGTCAAAATATCTAAGAATTTGACGATTTTCAGGTTTTGAATTTACTTCACTGATGGAAGGTAAAGGACCATAAATTTGTGCATAATTTGGTTTGGGATTAACATTAGAAGACTCAGACGTTCTTGTGATAACCCTTGGTGTGTTAGAAGAATCCTTTGGTGGGACGAAAGTGATTGCTTGTGAATAATTAAAAGGTTTGTTGTAAAAAACTTTTTCTAATTTTGATCGACTCTCGTCTTCTGCATCTAATTCCTCTTGACGATGATATTCAACAACACTCATAATAGAATTATCAATTTTATATTCTGCACTGGAAACTTCAGGATTTGGTTTGAATGCTTTGG
This sequence comes from Chrysanthemum seticuspe, assembly GCA_019973895.1. Classification (NCBI taxonomy): domain Eukaryota; kingdom Viridiplantae; phylum Streptophyta; class Magnoliopsida; order Asterales; family Asteraceae; genus Chrysanthemum; species Chrysanthemum seticuspe. The sequence continues at coordinate 301,640,510 of BPTQ01000005.1, forward strand.
TTGAAAGCTTAGGTTTGTAATCAGCAAGATTCGATCCATATCCATCTGGATTTGGTTTTAAAGTAAACTTTTGAATAGCTGTGACTGACTCACCATGTTTGTAAACAACATTTCGAAACTCTTTAAGTTTGTTTTGCAAGCCGATAATTTATTCAAGATGGTCATCTATTCGTTTCGTTGAATGCTTTTTGTATTCAGAGAACTGTTTTTGACAATTTAACAACTCGGCCTTAGCTTTTTGATTTTCCAAGGTGAGAGCGTTAATTTGCTGTTTATGTTCATGTTTCAGTTGTTCTCTTTCAGACAACAAGGCATTCTTCGAAGCGGCTAGATCACGCATCTGTCGTTCTAAATATTGTTCGTTTTTATGAGATTTTGCAAAAGCGGCTTCAAAACCTTTTTCACGGTTTTCTTGAGTTTTGAAAAAGTTGAGTTGCATTTTTAAGAATTCAATATCCTTGGTTAACAGTGCATTTTTACTTTTTAATTGCTGATTTAATTCACGACATTTTTCCATTCAGGATTGTTGGTCTTTAAGTAACAGATCAACATCTGGACTAGGCAAAGGTTCAGCGTGTTCAACGTGAGACACAACATGATCATTATGCAAATCCTCAAGTATAACCACGGAGTCAATTTGAGTATCAAAGGAAACCATAAGGTCATCTTGATCATCAAATGTAACTACGGGGTCTAGTTGAAAATCGTCAGAATGAGATGTGGACGCCTCATTTTGAACATTCTGAGCCTTTCCGGATTCAGATGTTGGCGGAGATATTAGATTATTAATGATAATTGTTTGTTCAGGTACCTGAGACAAGCCATCAGTGTCATACACTGGGCCTGTATCACTCATGTGTAGAGCTTGCATTTGTGCCATCAACATCACTGCTGCATTAGCCTGCAAGTCTTCCATGTCATCATCAGAATCTGCATCTGTCATAAAGCTTTGTTCCTTGTTGTTAAGAGTTACACCAGCTTCATCCTTAAGAGCCAAGAGCAAAGCCTCTTTGAAATAAGCACTGCCTCTTATCCTCGGCTTAGTACATGCATTAGCCAGATGACCCTTTTCATTGCAGTTATAACAACGAAGACCATTAACCCCATTCTGAGCATTCCCCTGTTCAACCACTTGAGCTCTCTGTTGTTGTGGAGCACCCTGGTTATTCCTTCCAATAGCATTAAACCCTTGACCACCTCCCATCTGACGACCATAACCACGATTCTGAACTTCAACACGTCCATTGTTTACAACAGCTTGATTCCTTGTGTTGGATGAGGAACGAATGCGATTGTTGGATTTGTTTGTATACCGACCGAAGGCTTTAGCAATCATAACAAATCCTTGTTGCAATTCAACAAAAGTAGCAGAGTCCTCATCAGCTTCACTGTAAAGTGCTTGAGCATTGTTGTTGTTGTATGGAACAAATTGAGTTTGTTGAGGTTGTTGCTGTGACTGATCATGTGGTGTGATGGTTGCAGTTGGTTGAGGGGCTGGTTGCTGAGCTGTTTGAGGAGGAAGATTAGTTTGAGCCTAAAAAGCAAGTTGTTGATTATCAGGAATTGTCTGTGAAGTCGGGAGTCCATGGATAGTCCTTTCTTTGTCAACTTCTTTTTAGTGAGGCTTCAAATAGTCGTACAACAATCCGTATGTAGCATGATGAAGGTTCTTAGCTTGATAGAGAAAAATGACATACTTCTCCCATTCCGGACCAAGACTACTTAGGAACTTAGTGTTGACAGCAATTCGAGGCATGATAATGTTGTGTTTGTCCAAATCATTAATGATGTCTGAAAAGCGATGATGATATGACTCTAAAGTCTCTCCTGGTTCAATCATGAAGTGTTCATAAGCCAAGTAGATTTTGGATTCCATGTCTTCCTGATTGAGTGTTGTGCCTTCCATTAGAAGATGAATATGTTCCCACATTGCTTTAGCTGTCTTTTGAGCATCAACACTTCAAAGGATCGGATTAGGTAGTCCCAAAAGGATGTATTGCATTGCTAGTTCATCGGCTTCAAAGTGTAGAAGTTCATCACCATTGAGGTCAGAGATAGTTGCAATGTTGGAGACAACATCTCTTGGTGGATTGGCATCTGGATCTGCGGGTGTGATAACAGTAGGCATCTGAAATGGACCTTCCATAATGACCTTCTTTAAAAACTTTCCATGTGGCTTCTTTAGATCACAAAACCTAAAGAACCTTATCACCCATTGATCATAATTTCCGAGAGTGATTATTGGAGGTCTATCAAGTGAGCCAGCTTCATGAATTGATTGTTGGCTACTTAAGTCTTCACACATCTTGCCAAACCATGTCGGTTCCTTCATAGTATACCTGGATGGATGTTGATTGTAGAAGTTTGTGTAAGGTTGTACTTGAAGACTAGGTGGTGGTTGAACCATTTGTGGTGGTGGAATTGCTCCAAGTTGTGGAGTATGTTGTTGATTAAATTGTTGTTGATAAATTTGTTGTTGATGATTAAATTGTTGATGTTGTGGACTTAGTTGTTGTTGTTGTTGATGATAAGTGTAGGGAAAATAGTTAGAGTATGGTGGTTGTGACATGTTGAAAAACTTGTGTTGTTAAATGGATCTTTGTAGTCGAATGAAATGTTGTTGATGAAGTATCCTTAGGCGTAGAAATCACAGAAAAGCTAAGCACCACTTATGCGTAAAAACACCAAAGTTACGCGTAACAGCAAAAGTTACGCGTAGGTTTAGCTTACGCGTAAGTAAGGATAAAACGATAAAGTTATGCGTAAACAAGAAGTTAGGCATAGAAAACTTAGGCGTAGGATTACCTTATGCGTAAGTCAAAGCTTAGGCGTAAGATGAATCTTAGGCGTAAAAATTTCTACGCGTAAGCTTATGCTTATGCGTAATTTTAGGGTTTTGCCCAAATGATCTTTTACACTATCACAGTGCAAAAGATATCCAAAGTCGTCGTGTTTGCAGGCTTATCTAAGCAAGAAAACACGGAATAAACCGCGAAAACTGAAGATCAAACCAAGGGACAGTTACGCGTAGTTTTAGGGTTTTGTTACGCGTAGAACTCCTCCTAAAAATGATTTTAGCCCAAAGATGTTTCAAAACCAGATTTTGGTGATGAAGTATCTTCATTATCACCAAAATAACACTAAAGTATGAAACTTGATGATTCAAACTTATAAAACAGTTATGCGTAGAATGATACCCTCGTAAAAAAAACCAAGCTAGAAACCGATGATCCACACGTAAAGGTTGAAACTTTTTGCCAAAAACATATATTTTAACACCTAAAATGTTGAAAGGACAAGAATCTTGGATTAAAAAGTGTAAAAAGTCAGTTTTTAAGCGTGACCAAGTTGGAACCGTTGTTACGCGTAAGACCAAAACTCACTTTAACAACAAACGATTCACCCAACTAGTTGGCGATTGATACCACTGTTAGGTCACTAAGTTTACAACACAAGCATCAATCGAAAGAGTAGAGAAGAGAAGAGATCGGTTGAACAAAAAACACAAACACTATGCGTATGAAACTATGACCGGTTATGCGTAGCAATAGTGAAAGAGATATGAATTGAACAACCAACCCTCAAGTGAGGGTTATTACAAGGTATTTATAGGAGAGGGAGCTAGGGCAACACTCCTAGTCCCTTCCTTTCCTTAGTGGACTTGGGCCTAGGCTTATGGGCCTTCTACATAAGCCTAAGCTAATAACTAACATAAAGGCCATAATTAAGCTAACTATTACATATGAATCACTAACACTTGAATTAGGTTTAGGAGTGATTCCAACATTCATAAAAAGGGAACCTCGTCAAATAGGATTAGTATAAATCGTCAAAACCCCAAACCACAAGTTATAGAGCTTAAACATCGACCCTAGGCAATTTAGAACTCCCAAACCAAAATTATCAAGGAATACTTAAGCTGAATTTTTGCTGTTATGCCGGATCCCTACGTTTGAACTAGCCGGATCCCTTATACAAGGGATCTGTGGGATCTGTGCAACAGAAGACAGCATAAGTTAGAAATGATCACTGTGGAACTTCCACTATCACTTTCCTCTATCAAAGACTCACGAACTTAAACCTAGTTACTGTTCACAAGAGCAAATTGATCATTTCCTTCAAGCAAAACAATCTCTTGTGTAAGTATAATCTTCACTACATTGTTATTTCTATTCCTTGATTCATAGGATTACAATTTTCATCTTTAGAAGTTGGGTTCAAATGGGTTTGTCATAATTTGTTACCACATTGTTTTCTAAGATAATCTAAATCAAATAATTAACATTGTTAATACAAATTAAACTCATTCCTTGAATTTAATGAAGATGTTTTGAGCAAAATTGTGATCAAACCCTTTAGGCTACTATTCACAATAAACACCACATTGTGGTTTTGTTGTATAGGAACAATCATGCCTAGTAACCGCCAACAAGTTTATCATGATACCGCCCACTACATCCCAATGTACCATCGAAAGGAAGGACTTAGCCCGGAGGATAGGAAAGCTTTCAAGTAGCTTGAAAAAAGGCTTTTTCATGAAGGCCGTGTGGTAGAAACATCATTCCTTGCTAACACCAACATCCGACAAGTCTTCGAAGGAATTGCCTTTGATTGCCTTTTGGACATAAACAAGCAAATTTGTCCGGTGTTCGTGCTTGAATTTTACAAGACAATGAGAATCGTTAGGAATGATAACGGGACCATCTCAATAGCTTTCATCATAAATGGGCATGAGTACACCCTCTGTCTTGTATAATTTGGAAGAATACTCCGTGTCCCATATTCATGGAAAGGGCATCTTGATAACATCAAATAGTCCTGATTATTAAGTGTCAATTTCCCCCGTTAATGCTCGTTATTTATATCATTTATATGGATTTACGCTTGTTTTCCATTGTTTTACACTTTCAGGTAAATTGCGAGCATTGGAGCTAAAGAGACGCGGAAATGGAAACATTACTAAGGATTTATCACAGTATGCCTATTTTGAAGAGGTTACGGCGTAACTCGTCTCTTACATTACGCTGTAACTATTGTGTGACCCCGAAGTCCAACTCATCAAGAGGTTACGGCGTAACTCCTTCCAAAGATTACGACGTAACTCCATTAGGTCAAAAGAGGTTCCACGCCGCGGATACTTACGCCGTAACTACTACATCACTTGCGACGTAACCAAGATTATTGAAGACTACAGCGTAACCACTTATAAGGTTACGCCGTAACTAGCATATCTAGTGCATTTACGGAGGTTACGGCGTAACTCATCTTTTGGTTACGCCGTAACCCAGAGCTGGCCTATAAATACCCATGAATTCCAGCATTTCTAATCATCCCATTCCACACAAAATACTCTGAGAACGTGGGAAAATACTCAAGGAAGGTCTAGGGAAGTATACGGAGCTGTTTCCAAGGGAGAAGTCACACCATTACGATAAGTTTTAGTGTTTATTATTTCTTTTACTTTCAATTCATGTATTTCGTACCTTTGAATATTGAATTGATGTGCATGATTAATATGAGCGGCTAAGCACCCTTTGGTGCTAGCCTAGTTATGATTCCTTAAATGTTTTGTTTGCGTTTACCTTTACTTTCGTACAATTATTTCTAAGTGTATGCATGCATAGTTCTTTGGTAGTCACCCCTGGTTCGGTAGTTTTGAATGGCGGTAGAGGCCAATTGCCTAGGAGATATGACCAACTGACCCTAGGTGAGCGGACTGAGACGGGAAGGGTAAGATATGACCAACTGACGACCCTTTCTACTTGTGCGATTTGACCAACTGATCACCTATCGTTTGGATGAACTTAAGAATTGGGGGGTGTAATGTCTAAGTTCCTAACGGCCGGACACTCACTATTTAGAATCTAGCATGTAGCGGTACTTAATGACTCGGCTTAGGGGACCAGGAACAACAGGACTTATGACGGTGCGCCTGATTTCTCCTGTGGTGGCATCTTTGCTGATAGGTTAGGGCGAATTGACCAAATGCTGTCCTCTCGAATTGGAAGTAGGTAGACGTAGACATAACTAGTTAGGAGGATTGACTAGGTTAGCACCACTATTCCTCTATTGATTTCCTTTCTACCATTTAATTGCTTTTATATTCTGCATTCGTAGTTTAATTAATTAAAACCATATCAAACCATTTATATTTTGTGACAATTAGACTTAGTAATTATCCGACACACATAGCTCTTGGGACGACCTCGGCTTTACCATTTACTACACTACACACGACCGGGTACACTGCCCGTTAGTGCATTAGGGTAGACCATAGGTATAGCGAGACACTATAAATATTAAGACTTGGTCAGTAAAACCTGCATCAAGTTTTTGGCGCCACTGCCGGGGAGCTTTATTAGGATTAATATTAAGTCTTTCATTTCATATTTAAACTTTTCTCACGATCATATTTCAAGTTTTCTGGTACCATGGAAGTGGTTAACATCGATGACCTCACTCTTGAGCAATACTTGGCGTTGATTTGAGCTGATCAAGGGCCGGGTCTCGTAAGACCGGCAATCGGAGCGGATGTTCGTTTCGAGACTAAAAACCAATTTATGAGGGAGCTTCGTGCTAACCCTTTTTCAGGAAACAGGGATGAAGACGCATATGAGCACGTTGAAAATGTCCTATTCATCGCTAGCCTTTTCAACATTCCGGGCGTGTCTCATGATGTTGTTATGCTCAGGGTCTTCCCTATGACTCTAACTGGAGCAGCAAGAAGATGGATCGAAAGATTGCCCGCCGGGGCAGTTAATACTTGGGCACTACTTAAGAAACACTTTATCCAAAGATATTGCCCACCATCAAAGATTTCTAATCAACTCTTGGAGATCCACAATTTCAAACAAGAAGACGACGAAACTCTGTATCAAGCTTGGGACAGATACAACGATCTTCTTTACAAGTGTCCTACCAATGATCTTAATAACCAGCAGAAGGTCAATATTTTCTACAAAGGAATAAATGTAAATACGAGACAGATGTTGGATTATCAAGGACCTATCCCAAATATGACTCCTACTACGGCAATTGAAGCCATTCAAAAAATGGCGGGCCATTCTCAAAAATGGCACGACGGCGGAAGTAAAAGAAACCAAGGTGGAAATTTTGACGGAATTGCAGCAATTGCTAGTAAAATTGAAAGCCTTAGTCGAGATATGCTAAAAGTCAGGGAAACCGTTCATGCCATTCAAGAGGGATGTGAAAGTTGTGGAGGAGGACACCTTACGAAAAACTGTCCTAATAACGAAAAGAAGTATACGATCGAGGAAGCTAAATACGGGGAGAATAGGCCCTTCTACGGGGATAATCGTAATGGGTTTCGTGGAGGACCCCCACCGTATTATGAGCGTAATGAGAGAAGAGCTAACCTGGAAGGGATTATCAACAAGTACCTTGTAGACACTACCAAGAAGCAAAAGGAGCAAGAAGAATGGCTTAAGAATTTCCAAGATAACACATACAAAAACCTCACGTCCCATGAAACATCACTTAAGAACTTAGAAACTCTAATTGGAGAGCTTGGCGACGAGGTTCAAAGAAGGAATGAAGAACAAAAAAACAGCTCTACTATATTTAAGGTTGTGTTCTACGACAACAACAAGTGCTCTAATGAATCAGATACCGATGGCGAAAGTGAGTTACGCCGTAATCACACTCCAGAATTACGGCGTAACCCAAATTCTTGCAAAAACACAAACAACAACCCCAAAAGAAGGAATCATTGGTGTACAAGTACTGCAATTGATGACGGAGAATGCTACAGTTTGTGGGCCTCATGTGATCCTTGAAAAACCTGCGATGGTGGTGTTGATAAGAAAAGAATAGAAGATGACAGATACAGATGGACTACTCTGAATGACGAAGAAAGGATAGCCAAGTTCACAATTAACGAAGTGGAAGGGCCACCCATCAAGCATTACTGCAAACCATTACTCATCATTGAAGATGAGATCACTAACGCTTGGCGTACGTGCAATCCCTTTCGTGATTATTGCAACGGAGGAGGGAATGTGAAGAACGAAGTATGGATATGCCCAAACGAGTCTGAGAGACACGACGTTGATTTTGGAAATCTATCATTCAGTGATTGGTATTCCATTAGGTTCGGGGACGCGATAATTAACTCAACTCTGTTCAGGAATTTGGAACTGAAATATGAGAAACCCTTTCTTCGAGGAAAAACCATTAAACCCCTCGATGATATTCCTTCTGATGATGACTATGACAAAGGAATTAGGAATCATTGGTGCGAGCAAATTAAAACCAGCAACGGAACAGTTTGGGCCTCCTGCAACCCTTTTGAGTATGAATGTGATGGAGGAAGCAGCATCGAGAGAGCTGGGGAAGACGAATTCCTTTGGAATTCGACTAATGATTCTGAAAGAATAGAACTGCCTTGGCCAGATGATCTCGGATTCGATGAGTGGATCAAAATCAAATACGGAAAAATTGACACGTTTACCAAAAAGAAAATCTGGGAAGGTTGTATGAGTAATAATCAACCAAAAAACGCAGTTCCTGATAAAGAACTAGTTCCTGATAAATACATACATATTCTCAACCAACTTGAAGATACCGGTTCCGATAATGATTTCGATTATCTCGAGTTGCAAGGGGAAGACGGGTTCATCGACCCAGATGATGAGATACACGAGAAATGAAGATGCAAGCTTTTTGGCATCCCATTTAAAAGGCCACCTCCTATTATAACTGAAAAAATTGAGTTTACGCGATACCATTTGGGGCCTGAAGAAAAAATTTGCAAGATACGGAAAATTGAAACCAAAGAATACCTGGGCACTGCAACAAATGTCGGATGGGTTAGGCGCAACTTAACGAAAGACGTGGATGAAGTGGGACAAGCTAAAAGACCCCCATAGGAGCCCAACGGCTCTGAGTCTAACTTAAAGACTCGTTAATAAAGAAAAGTGCTCTTTCGGGAGACAACCCGAATTATCCCTTTCTTTTGTTTTTATTTCTTTTCTGTTGGGTTTTGTGTTTTCTAACATTTTTGCAGGAGACAATGAAGTAATTACTGCTGCAGTTGCTGATCTGAACAAAGTTACGGCGTAACTCATCTTGGTGATTACGCCGTAACCCACATTTTAGCAGCAGAATTCTTAATGCATTACCAACTACGGCGTAATACCATCTCAGTGGTTACGCCGTAACTATTCGCTTCTCAGCTCATTCCAGGTTTTGCAAGTTACGGCGTAACTCTCTTATTGGAGTTACGACGTAACTCTCCTCTGCTTTAATTCTTTATTTTTAAACACAGTAACCTTGTATTAGTTTTTAAATGAACTTTGTGGGTGTGTTCCCTGTAAACCCTCACGAGACTTCACTTGTCCACTTGGGACACCAAGTGGTTTAAAAGTCTTGTTGCATTCGCTAAATGCAACCGTGATTCCTACGAAAGTGAGTTAGGTTTGTTTTTCATTTTATTTTTCTTCTTTTTAGAATTATGCTTGTCGGTATTGTGATTTCAGGGATTGAAGTTTTCTCATGACGCTTTAACGAAGGCACGATACTTTCTCGTAGGCCTTCTTCTTTTTTGGAGCAAATTTCAGGGAAGTTCTCGCTCTAATTCTACCTTTCTCTTCACCTTTATTTTAATGCCTAGTACAAAAGGGACTTTGTACAATTCAAGTGGGGGGACGGGAGTAGAATTATATCTTGCACTTTATTTCGCCCTCATTTTTTTAGTTTATTTTGAAAATTTATGCCATTTTTTATATTTTGACATGTTTTTCCGAACCTAACTAGATTAGACCTTAGCCAAGCACATACAACCCTTGATATTACATGGTGAGATTAGCCTTATCCGTTTCCTATATTTTACCCCAAATCCACCAAATTATGAGTGTGCCGGTAGCTTGTAAACTTTATAACTTGGCTTTTGCATCATTTCAAGACCATAGACGGGGTATGTTGAGTTAGCTCGATGTATTTGGACTTTTCAGTTTTAGAAGGCAGTATTATAGGATTATCACCCAAACAGCCTACCATTGTGAGTCTATCGATAAGTCACCTCGACTTTTCGACCCCCATGTGAAACCCTTTTGTTGCACTCCCCTTTAGTGCAAGATACCCCTAGATACACCCTTCTGAGCCATTCCTTTCATTTTGTTTTACTCCCGCTTTATTTCACGTTCTATATTAAGATGAGGGCAGGGGGGTGAACTTAACATGTTTCAGGGAAAACATGATCCGTAATTTTATTTCCACTTCTCTTTCCATCTTAATCTCGCTCTTGAAGGGACTTTAAACGAGGTTTTTTCTTCTTCCGGATGCTCTTTCATAGCACGGAAGCAATTTCGCAGTACTCTTTTGAAGTTAGGGACTTTAGTGTTATGGCTGTTCGTATTAAGATTTTTCTTCTTTTTATTTTACTTTTTGTTTGGATTGAGTGAAAGCATCCTTAGT